>DVQG01001653.1:0-10302 GCA_018231605.1 Papilio ambrax
CACCCTAACTTAGGGTAGGCTCCGAGCCCCTCGGTAGGGACTTAAAGTGAGCTGGAGATTATGATGATGATGATGTCTTTACGAAGTTTTAAACTCTACACGTAGTTACTTCTATGTTTAGAAAATGATAAGTTTAACATAATTACCTGCTTACGTCTCTGTACTATGAAGGAATAATTTCAGTATAAGGTACAAATTTTAATTACAATCCTCAAGCTTTATGAAATATCAAGTGACATGACTTTTAATTAAATTATATTACTCCTTTGAAATCTCTGTTCCTCGTCGCGTTGTGCGGAAGCGTACTTATTGTCAAGATGGAAACCTTCGCCATTATTCATGTTATAAGGTTAAATTAAATTAATCCATAATACAATATTAACATTACATAAGATTGGCAAGTATGTCGCTTAGATATTCAGAAAAAAAAATGACGCTCAAGGCACTCGCTACAACTCGCTGTGAAAAAACAAATAACAATAATTTGTCTTGAAAAAGCACTCAAAATATTCTTTTTCATAATATGCATTTTTTGGGGCAAGAAATTTTAAGGAAAGTGTAGCCAATTTTTCCTTTTTATCAGCGGTATTGCGACTTGCAGGTGCTGCCAACAAATTATAACTTTTATCAGGTGCAATATATTTGTCTTGAAATATCATATCTGTTGCCAGACAAATTTCAACTATAATTACGCGTATTCAAAGTTACAGGTATAGTAAAATTTTGAGCACCAACTTTTTAATGCTGGATACATATAAGAGAAATATAGATACAGCCCTGTTAAGTTTGCACAACACGTGTTCTGTGTCGTTACGGACCAAAACATTAAAACACGCTTTCGCCATTTCCCTGCGCCGTATCGTGAAATATTGTTGAAACAGAACCATAAAAAAATACATGACACATTTGCTAACGAATATTTGGGGATTGTATAAAAAGCTGTACGTTATTTTATAACCGCTATCAGACAAACCTATAGTCCTAGTTGTCTGTGACGCAATGATCTGTCCAGTGGCGCCCTCAACCGGCATTCTATCAACTTTGACCAGACATCCATCTTGTGCAAGACCTGCGGATGCTATTGTCTACATTTCTGGCTTTCGATTGTTGAAGTTATCCCATTTTTCTCAAAGATGTGTGATGGATGGTACATTGTTATACTCATGTAACTGCAGAGGAAACTGACTTTAACATGCTTAATTCATTTTAACGTAACACAGTTAAATTGGAATGAAGTATTTAACACAATCCTGCAAAGGTTTTCAAATAGTGTACAGTACTGAAAGGTCCTGAGCTAAGTGGCGTATGCTAATAGAGGTCCGTCAGAGGGCGGTAGGTAGCTACAGCCTGCACACAACGCAAATATAGTACAAATTTATTTGACAGCTCCAAATGAATACTCAGAAGGACCTTTGATGTAGCCGTACCTGCGATGTTTGAACCACATTCCGAGCGGACACAAATTAGTAAAATGTCCGGGACGGGATAACGAAATGATTTGTTTATAAAGATACCGAATTGTGAAAATAATACCGCTTAATACAACTGTTTTATTATTACACAAGGAATACTTTTAATTTTAAAACGGTACGCAAACAGACAGAAAAATTTATTTCACAATAATGAGGTTAGGAATTATAACTAATACACTAGGAATAACATTCAAAATTGTATACGATGAAATGAAAAAGACACAAGAATATGTGATACAAATCGACGTTGGCCAACTGTACAGTATAAATATATGTCTATTTGTGAGGTGTAGCGACATGAAATATGTATGATAATATAGAATACAGCGACCTCGCCGGGATAACAAGCTGCAGTTCGCTGCAACATTTATCCCTCCTTATTTTCAGATGATGTCTTTCTGCAACATACATTTATTTATTTTGAAACATACCACCATATATAACAAGGATAATTGGTAATAACTATTATACAAACTAAGTGGAGATATCATTTTTTAATTGCCAATATTTAAACCAATGAATTTAATCGTCTTTACTATTTTTAAGAAATGCATTAATTGAAATGTAAACACGTCGAGATCGGTTCTTACTGCGTCTAAAGATATTCCAACTTCTAACAAATGAATACATGAAAGCTCACAAACTTTTACTAGTGGGTTTAAAAAGTAAAGATGTTTTATTCGCTAGAAGTTGATTTAACACTTCACAGCGCGGTTGAAGCGAAACTTTTAAACGCTTAAAGAAATCGAGAGTGAGGAAGAAAAAAGGTAAAGTGGCTCTAACTTTCCCCTCGTTGCATCGCTTTTGAATATAAAATAGTTAGGAAGGTTCCGGAGCGGTGGCGAGCGGCGAGTGGCAAGCGGTGAGCGGTGAGCGGTGGTCGGCTGGAAGTAGAAAACATATTTACATTTCATTTTACACTTTTCAGAAATAATATGACACAACTGCTGAATATTTTCTTAAATAATGACTCCACCAGTTATCAATGACTCCGCCAAATTGAGAGCTACGTAATTTAAGACGCGAAGTGGCCATAGTTATCTTCCCCAGAGGATTTACTTAAATGTCGATGGTTTGTGCATTAGTAAATAATTATGCTAAAATTGAAAGGTAACGTGAAAGCCGTATCTTAATAGACAAGCTGCAAGTAACAGTACAAACCATCAGCTAACCAACTGCTTTTCATTTCTTTTGACTATTATTGACAAGATAACAAAGGTAAACTCGTCAGTTCTCGGTGCTTTTGATGTTGATAAATGGTTGCATCACTTTCCAATTGAATCCTAGAGTGCACACTCAGCTGTCGCGTGTCTGAAATAGATTGATTGACATCGTTGTATGTGAAACCAGAAAGAAAAACTCCCTGTTGGGCAAAAAGTCTCTGAATTCTGTAATATATTTATGATTTCAAAGTGCGCATTTACATAAACTAAACGCTAGGGACGTAATTATGAAGAAAAAGTGAAATTCGTAAATTAGCACGGTTCGTTCCTCTTAATTGCTCGGGGACCGCTTTATCGTGACGCTTTTAGCGTAATTCTTTTCGCTCGAACTGTTTATAAAAATTGTTTTATATTTCATACAAAAGCGGGGAAGGAAAATATGAATCAAAATGTCGTATCTGATTTACGACATTTTTGTTCATGTATTAATGTTTTAAAGGTGACATATTGAAAATGTTTTTGTATTTTGTTTATTTTTTTCAAAAAGCTCGTGATCCTGTCTCTTCCTCATACTATTTCTTAATTAACAATTATATTAAAAAAGAACACAAAACTATTTTTTTCTATAACTTTCGAAAATTTTTAGAATAGTTTTAACAAAACTTAAGAATTTATTTCTTAGCGAAAGAATTTATTCCAGAAGAATAACATTAATACATAGTTAAAGTGTACACTAGTTGCGATATAAACGGGTCGTTCAGTCAGCAGAGGGCGGCGGGGCGGCGGGCGGCGGAGCGGGGGCGGGATTAGCGCTATCTGCTCCGACAGTTCCTCCTCGATTTGAATTTACGACGAATTGAGGACATTTTATTTCTTTTGATAATGTCATTTTAGATAGGTTTCGAACCATTTCTACACTTAAACTATCGAAATGATAAACGAAGTCAAGTATGTTTTAAATCTTGTAACCTTGTTTGTAAGACATCAGCCGAAGTTGGAATCGAATCCGTGCAGTCCGGAGTTATCTGTAGATTGAAAAAGTTGCCTCGTCTGTATCAGACAGCTCTCGATCTTCGCAGATTCGATAGTTTACTTTGTTTTTATTCCGGTACGGTTTATTAAAGTTTTCAGATATATTTTTCGAAATAACTACCGTTACTGATAATTTTAACTACAAACATTGTTGAACATTATCTACTTTCCTACTCTTAGATAGAGGTAGACAATAAACAAAATAATTCAAAACTCCTGAAATTTTAAACATTCAAAACGGTTTTGAGAAAGAACAGAAATACATGTGCGCGCTAAACGACGATATCTTATCTCTAAATGGTAAATTTTTATTTAAACTCTTCCGTCGTGTTTCCCGTAATGTTTCCTTATAGCCAATTTACGTGGGAACGGTAACCCGCTGCTCTAAATTATTAGCCACTTGCATAGCAATGTACGCCGTGAGGAAATTTAGGGGAAAAATAAAAGCTTATTTTTCATGTAAATATTTTTTTATTTGCTTGCGTTCCTTCAAAGAAAAAGCGACCTATAAACAACTTTATTGCATGTGTAATAAATAACAAACTAAAATGTAATTAGGTAATTTGTCGTCATCACGCAAAATTACAGTAGTTATTAGAAACACTTAAAAAATAAGAAGTAAAACAACAACAAACTTGGAAAAATACTGTACAATGTAAGTTTGTTTTAGTTAATATTCAATTAACTTTTAAAGTTAGAACCTTTCTGAAATAGTTTAACAGTAACACACATACGAGCAGGACGTGTTTTAAATTTTAATTAACATAAATTAACAGGAATGTAATTTAAATAAACTATGACGGACAATTTAATTAACTCATATAGAAATATGTAAACACTGCACTCCGCAGCGCCAAGTTACAAGTAAATTAAGTAAGTTCTTATTAGAACTCCTTTCGTAGCAGAAAATATAAGGCTAGTTTAGTATACCTCGCCTTTTTAATACAAATAATTACTTAGATTTTGAGCAATTTAGAAAGAACAATTACATTTAATATGACCGGTGTACGGTTTATAACTTAGATATTATTAAGAATATAGTTGGCTGATATGTTAAGTTTATTTATTTCTATGAATTACGTGACAAAATCCTATTGTCTTCGGTATAGGCGTACCGTAGCGTACAATGGATTAAGAAAATAAGGCATCTTCAACAATACGTACGGAGAACGAAAGATAACAGAGCCATTCTTGTGTCGCGGATAATATGAACGGAATTGACTTCGGGATTCGAGACAACCGTAGTAGTGGCGTAGCAGAGTAGCTGCCGATGACGAGACGTAGCGGAAATGTAGACTGGATATTCCCACCGGGAATTTCGTTTCTCAAAATTCGTCTCTTTCCTTCTCAGTGAAAAACTGACGGAACTGACTTCTATTTTAAGATTTAACAGTAACGATTTTCTTATTTGTATTTCAAAAGATTTTTCGAATTTGACCTTAAGGTGCCCTTTAAAATAATTCTAATGAATGTAATCGAAATGGTGTGTTTTTTTCAATTTGTCATTATGTTATTGTTTTGTACTCTTTATTAATTATTATATGCCATGCCTTAAAGACCTAGTATCTTCTTTTATTGACTTAATCGCGTTTTATGTTACACTTGGACCACGCGCAGGGATGAAATTCTCGCGGGCGATATATCGTCCATTGTGTGGTGTGACAATGCTAGATATTGCCATCGCCGCTTTCAAAAGCATGTCGATTTGATAATCCTTGACTTTTATCATCTTTTGAACATCGATTGAATTCTTAATTCAGCATCCATCAATAAATGTTTGAATACACTAATAATAAACATAACAGCAACTAAACTTAACACATGTAATTAATAAAAGCAGTTATCGTTGAAAACAGTTATTCAATAATAATTAAGTAACCAAACAATTACTGCGAACATGTTTGGTTATGAAATGTTGAAATATCGATAATTTATAAGATACATTGATTTACTAAATGGACATGCATGGAACTAACTGTAATTGATTTGATTAAATTATGCAACTATCAGTGAAGCTGCGAACTGTTGATATTTTAAATAGTACCACTTAATTGAACTTTAATATAATTCATGTCAACTGAAATAGAACAAGAATGAGATACAACATTAATTCAACCCTTTATATATCTACATTAATTTATATTCACCCTAAATGGCTTGTATTAATAAATTGCTTACATTTCACAGAATTACGTAACACGAAGTAATTGTTAGACATCTAGGCTTTGGATGTAATTTATCGAAATGAGAATTCCCTTGACGATAATGGTTGACACGCTGAGAAACAAGATTTGCGTACATACATAAAGACACGGCTAATGTTTATGTTAAGGTTGCAAATAAATTGAATTTACAAAAAACATTTTCTCATTCACAATATGTATTAATTTTATTGGTATCTGATTGAAAATATACAATTAATATTTATATATGATAGTTAAGAAATTCGTTTAACTATCTAACCAACATCTGAACCAAGTTAATGCTGAACACGCTCTTGTATAGATTACACGCAATTGATCCGGTACTAAGTCCTTTGGTGTTCAGATTGTATAGTGTGGCTCAGAGTTCAGAGTGTTGCTTTGTCGAGGAATGATCAATATCCTATCCTCACACAATGCCGCGAATGTTGATAGGATTATTACTATCTGTATATTGCTGTAATAAGTGCTTCAATACATTGGAATAAGGATTTCTTACTCTTTTCAATAACTAAATATCAGTGTCTGATATTACATCGCTCTTAGAAGGTCTGCTACATTGAGACGAAATCTCACAGATTAAATGCGAATTATTATTAATTTATGAAGGATACATGTATTTAAGGCGGGAAGGGTCAGGCGCCATTTTTCTTTTAATATAAGAACCAGCGATCCCGTATAATTGTCATACCAGTGGCGAATTAATTTCGTTTATCAAATAATATTCAACGAAATAACGCAGGTGTGAAATGTTTCATATTTTATCGTTTGGATTTTCATCTTTTATGTTTACATTTTCCAACTTTTTGTAGCAGTTTTAGGCCTGTGCCTACTTATAGTATTTCATATAGATTCATTCAATCATTAGATCACCAAGTCGAAATTGACACTGTTTAATAAGATACATGATATGAGGTTTCAAGGTTATTAGTATTTTACTAGTAGACAACAGATGGCACTGTTACAAATTTTAAAACGCGATATTGAGTTTCTTGTTTATTTAATCTTACTGCTAGACAACAGATGTCACTGGTAAAATTTTACACGGCAATATTGAATTTCCTGTTAATTCTAATTTTACTATTAGACAACAGATGGCGCTGTAGAAAAATCTTACACCGCGATATTGAGTTTCCTATTTATTTAAATTTTACTACTAGACAACAGATGTCACTGGTGAAATTTTTCACTTGGAAGTCGAATATCCTGTATACTTCAATCTATTCTATGTTTTCAATTGGACAACGGGCGTTGTCAGAAAATACATTATGTAATGCTCCGTTTCTCTAAATCTTACTAATGGGCAATAGAATAGATGTCACTGTTAGGAATGATAGAATGTAATATTAAATTTGATATTGTTCTATCTACTATTTTGATATCGTATAAGAGTCCAACCGAAAGATCTAAATAAATGAGAAATAACACTACTCATTCAGATACAAAAAATTCGTTTCATCGTTTCCAAGCAAAGATAAAAATATGATATTTATAAGGGAAATCTTGTTTTAGTCTGATAATCTCTCTAATTTTAACTGCCACCTTTAACTTGCACCATACGCAATTTTGTACAAAACGGAGTACGGTAGTTTGAATCCTGAAGTCAATTTTAAACTTATTGTCCTCAAAGAATGGTCCGACGTGAAATGTGATATTGAAAATGTCCATAAGGCCGACATAATGAAAATCTTAAAATGATTTAAGATTATAGCGACTCACAATAGATTCATTTTAGAATTAGGATCTAGTCATATTACAAAGAAAACAGAATCCTCTTTCAAATGATTGAAAATTATTTTAAAGTAATAGCATCACCGATAGATGGCTCTCTTTATTGAGTCGCTGTGACAATACATCATTGGAAAATAATAATTTTCAAATCAATACAATACATGTATGCTGTAAATTTCAAAATAATTGTTTGTACAGAATATTTGAATACACTTATTCAGAATTAGCTTCTTTATGGTAAGATCATAATTCGAGAACATTCTAGCGCGTTTCGAGCGAGCTCACATAAATGGGCGTAAAGTTAACTTCGACGTGGAAATGTTCTCTTTACGGCCGCGCTTAACTAAACATGTTAGAGGGTGTCTGTTTTAATACGAACGTTAAATTTTATAAGTGAACTTATTACCGTCCAAAGAGAGCTAAAACATCATACATTTTTAGAGGATATATTAAATTATTCTAAGAATTTCAAATACAAGAGTTATAAGACAAAAAAACATGATATCATAAAAATGAAACCTGTAAATGAAACGAAATTATTTAATAATGAACGTATCTGAATAGCGGAAAACATTTGTATATCTTTTTTTTATTATTTGATGCGACATTAGCAATGCAAATAAAAATATTCAATAATTGCTTTAGTATTGCGTCTGGAAATGTATTCGGGTCGAGAAGCCAGTGGTATTAAGGTAACATTTGTGTTTAAAATAAATTATACGTGGCTATTGGAGTAATTTGTATTTCATTTAACGTATTTTCCTTAAACAACTTCACTTTTTATCGAAACTGTTTGTTTTTTTTTTTATATCATAAGGTGGCAAACGAGCAAGCAGCCACCTGAATCCGCCAAAATGTTGAAGTGACTACTGCCCATAGACATTCGCAATAGCGGATACGTTGCCTACCCTTAATTGAAGGTGGAAGAACCGCACATAAAGAGGTTTAGATAAATTACAAATACATATTTCGAGCACTAGTTGCCTTACTCAGAAATGAAATTTGGTCACTAAGAGAAATGATTTACGGATTTTGGGGGCAATTAGTAATATTTATTTATCATTAATGTAACATATCTTATGTTATACAAAAAAGTGCCTTATAATAAAAAAAAAATAGTTTGTCGTGATCTATTCATGTTGACTTGAACTCGTTCTACGAGCAACTTTCCACCATGTGTTAAAAGATAAACCTGTTTTAATACAACCATAGAGTGGTATGTTACTATCTTATAGTCATTTAACTTGTCGGGCTTTACTTTTATTAAACTTTGTTATGCTTCCTTTTTTCATCGTATTTAATGTTATAAAGTTACATTTACAATTATAATTATCTACATTTATAATTGTCTTAAAGTAAAAGGAGTTTTGTTTCTGAACGTTAAAATTTGCATACGAATTACGACCTTGAATTAGAAAGACAATTTGAAGCAAGGTCACATTTGCGATATATCCTGAGCGCAGTAAAAGAAATTTTATACAACTGTTTATTCTTTATATACAGATATTGCTAATTTATTCGTTTTACAACTTTGTTATTTCCTTGTTCAAATAGATAAATGTAGAAAACCCCGCTTTCGTTTTAGCATTAAGTACTTTCTAACAAGTGTCGTTTCTCGGGACTATGCTAAAGAATTGTCAAGAAAATGACGAATAAAGCTTGTTATACAATAACCATTATAAGAACCTGTAACGTGAAAAAATGAGTCTAAACGGTACATTAACCCTTTCACTTTGCGGTAATATTATTTACGGGAATAATTTCGTTTACACGTCTAATAAAAGACTTCAACGATTCGTGCTATAAAAGCGTATTCAAAGATGCAACTCTCCACGCTTCGTTTACGATACATTATGTTGTATTCATATGTCAGATTGTACCGCGTTTGATGCACAACCTGTATGTATAAGATAAGTTAGCTATGTATACATATGTCTCACTATAAAACCGCCTTTCTCCATTCCGAATCCGCGTACGTTAACATGACCGACTAAACGAGCGGTTTCTATTTTATGTCAATCGATCTATAAACGGTATGTAATAAAGTATGAGCCGCACCTGAGCGGGATCGGCTGAAAGGGGAACCGGTGCGCCGGTGGGTGCGCCGCGACTATAGGCGCAGGAGGCACCGGCACCGCGATGGGCACGGGCACTGGGTGTACCGGCAGCGGGTGCACCGCCGGTGGCAGCGTGCTGTAGGGCGGCGGGGGCACGCTCTCAAGCCCGGGGTCGGGAGCGCGCGGTGCCCGCGCTCGTCTCGGCCTACGCCGCCGCGCGGGCTCCTCTGTCTGGCACTCAGCACTCGCGACGCTCCTCTCCCGTTCCGTTTGTACGCCACCGTTCACCTCGACACCAGACGGCGAATCCACTCGCACTATGTTCACGTTCACATTGGACACGTTCTCTCGGCTCGGTTCGCCCGGCACTCGAACCGAGACCGAGTCCGACTTGCGGAGCGGCGCTGGCGCCGGCACGGGCAGCCGCATCTCGTAAGTGGTGGCGCGGTACGATGCGTACGACGCGCGCGCATGACGACCGCCGCTTGGCGACTGGAGCGCCCCCCGTCGCACGACGAGCGCTCCATCGGTGCGCGAGCGGGGCAGCGGGGGCGAGCGGCACTCGTAAGGCTGCCACAGCAGCGCGGACAGCGCCTCGGCGGCAGAGAGCGGCGGCGCGTGCGCACTGCCCGCGCCCGCGCCCGCG
>DVQG01001654.1:0-10298 GCA_018231605.1 Papilio ambrax
TTTCGGTGGATTCAGGCCGCTTGCTCGTTTGCCACCTTATATTATAAAAAAAAACTTCAGATTTTCTTAATTAATAAGTAGCAAGTATGGCAAACTATTTTCTTTTTGCGCCAATTGACAATTATGACATATACACGAGACATGCTTGGCGGTGTTACAGCATTGAATAATGTCTAGATAATTATCATCATCAATTTAAAGTATAATTTTAGTTAACAACTTACAATTTTCAAAAAATTTTCGTGGTAATTTTTTGAAAACAGTATTATTTTATTGATAGAAAGTTTTTGTAATCCAACATTTGACTGGGGAGCATTCACCTGTGCTCCGCGACTATTACTTTCATATATTTTTTGTCAGTTCAGCAATCTGCTCCGAGTTCTGCTCGTAAATGTTTCTGCGCCCGTTAGTTCGCTGATCACGTTCTCTTGCTTGCAGTTTTTGTCAAGGTAAAAATATAATTCACTATAAACAGACGTGAATAGATCTTTGTGACGTATTAAATGCAATGAACTGGTACATTGAAAAATGTGGTTTCTTTGTAAATGCAATTTAATCAACCAATCTGCGGTCGTGTGTATTTCGTTTCAATTTTGCAAAAGTCTTTCTTGTTTTGAGTGTCAAGAGTTTTATTTTTTACCTAACATTATAATAAATTACTGTCCTTCTATTATTAACTATTAACAAAACATTTGTTTCAAAGTTTCATAAGATAGGTACTTAATCTGTTCGAGGCGTGTAAACTAACTTTAATAATGAAGATGTGTAACTACGAGCTCGTGTAGAAACCCAATAAATTGATAGTTGTTACTATCAATTTGCAACGCTATTGTATGTTTACAACAAGCTAATACAAAGCATATATGATGTTACCGCGAAATGGCGTATTATGATTAAGAAAACAAACCTTCCCACGTTCTAGACCTTTGCGATTGTTCCCCAAGGCCACAGCGGATGTCAGCTGAAGCAGCACCATCACGCGATGGTGACAGCCACATTAATCGCGTGGGAGCCAACTAGTACTAAATTAGTATCATCAATCTGTCTTCCAATGACACAATCATCATCCGGCTTTGATTCGCGGTAACCATTATACTATATCCATTAAAGTGTTAAGGGATGCAATCAAAAAGATACTTTACTACATTTTATTAGAGCAGAAAATAATTAATCAAGTATCAGTTACGTGACAAATAGAATCGTTACAGTTGATAAGTGAAAGAGGCGATTGTACGCCGTTATTACGTTTTATCGCAACGATGTTGTTTTAATCGAAATTGCGATCTAATTTCAGATAAATGAACACTTGTATGTAATGTAGAGTTCAACGATTTTGTATGGAGAAAGTTACATAGATTTACGTCGATTCGTTTCTTAAGTGATTAGGGCCATTAAACGCAAGATAACTTTTTTTTATTAAATTATACATGACCGTAAAAAAATCAACTGATTTTTTTTAAATTCAAGTTAATTGGATGTTAAAAGTACCTTTTACTGTGACTTCTTTAAAAGTCTCATTCTATTTTTTTTGTCAGCAAATACATATGTTGAGTAAGTGACGTATATTCAGCTATCACTATCTAAGACTTAGTTAAAAAGATAAAGAACTCGACCGTTTCTTAACCCGGAAAAGCAACTTCACATTAATGCAGTACAAGTCACGACTTTCGAAGGTTGAATCGCGCAAAGAAAATGAAAAATAAGTGTTACTTTAAAATCTTTTCGAAGCAGTAAGAAATTAGTAAATTATTTCAGATACAGTCAAGAAAAAAAATTAATAAACATCAAATTCATAACAGTTGTGTTAAATTAAATAGTAATAAAGTAGAAACGTAAAAGTTTATAAATTCTTGTCCGTCGAACCTTCATGTGTGGGATAAGGTCAAAGAGATGATGCGTTTTCGGAATATACATGCAAATGTTTCGAGAAATGCACATTAAATACTTAATACTGTATGAATAAAAATGTTGATCACGAAATCCGGTGACATTGGAACAGATTGTAAGTTAATGAGCCAGCAATTTGTGTGGTCGTGGTCGTGTTCGATGTTATTCTATGACACCATGACAAGCAGAGCAAGGTCACTATAAACTTGACCATTGTTGAAATGAAAGCCTAGATGACATACTGTTTGATTACTGAAAAAAATCGGTGGACTCTATGAAAATGTTAACTGAATATTTTAGATAACAAAAAACAAATGCTATCGGCTTTAAATTGATTAAAGAAATCAAACGACTTTAGCTTTCGATTTAGTTGCATTTTTTAGTTTTTAGACTTTTGATCTGACAAATCACTTTATGAGAAATGGTTTAGAAATTTTATCACTAAAAATGCTAATTAAATTGTTTGTTGTTTAATGTATTTGGGACATAATGAATCACGATTATAGGCGCATCCCACTTATTCTGCAAGGTCATATTCAGGGATGTAGGAAGCCTCCGAAGGTAGAGACGACCAACTACAAAACCCACGCCAATTGTTAAAGAATGCTTATTTTAAAATGCGTAGAGTTGTTCGTTAAAATGTAGACAAATAAAAAAATAAACTTACCAAGAATAAACCGCCTAGTCTAAGAGCGTGGCCCAATGTTGTTACACTAAGACACTTCACTAAGTCAATTGGTAACAGTTAGTTTCAGCAGTGAATAGTTTGTGTGCAGTTTCACAACCCTATTCGCACAGACACATGGCGAAAGTTGAGTGTTCGATTATTTCGATATTAAATGTTTACTTGTCACTTATAACAGTCACCGGTAGCACCGAATATGATCTGTAAAGAAAAAAAAATGTTGATAAGATTATACTTGTAACTAACTGTTGTCCGCGACTTAGTCCACGTAATATTAAGATGAATAAAGTATAACAGTTTATAATATTCCCGTCTATGTCAGCTACCCTTCAGTGAAAGTCCGGTCGAAATCGTCCCAGCCGTTTCGGAGGTTGGCCGGTACAAACTCGGCTTGCGGGGACAGACAGACAAAAAAAATTAAATGATTTTCGTTATTAGCAAAGTAAAGCAACATCTTCCCGAAATCTGGAATTTTTCTTTTATTATTACAAACAGACACTCCAATTTTATTATACGTATAGATTTTAATAAGTAAACAGTGAAACAGTGCCCTAAGTTAAAGAACTAAGGTTGTTTCTGCTATATTTGTCTTGGGGGCACTGCTACGCATATTAAAATTACGACGACAAATCATTTAAACGTAGAGCCTTATCTTGGACTTCTTAAAGTAATACTTCTAAATCGAACTCTATTTTATTTAATAATACGCTAATAATGTACAATTCATTCAAGCAAGTCGGTGGTTTGGTAATACAACCTTGTCGCAATAACTCAATCTTGCTCTGCTGGGCGTTGCACTGAATACTTTTCTTTTTACAACGCTTAAGTTGAACATAAGTTTTTAGTACATTTAGGTTTAGTTATTTTGATAGATATGAAATGAAGTTTCTGTTAGCCTTTTAATTTTACTTCTCTACGGTATAATGGAAATTGGTCGAGCGAATGCCTAATATTTGATTTTTTATATTCTATTGTATGTTTTAACTAGCTTTTGCCCGCGACTCCGGCCGCGTTGTATTAAAATAAACAAAAGTGAGTAGTCTATGTGTTCTTCCAGACCATCCTCTTCATCTATACCAATATCATCGAAATCCGTTTAGCCGTTTAGGCTAGAAATTCTAACAAACAACCATCTAACCATCTAAACTTTCGCATTTATTAAGTATAATTATTAATACCGAGATTAAATAAAATATAAATGAGTACTTATTCCTAGTTAAAGTTACGAACACCATATTTTTTATTGATATCGTTCCGTATTGAAATGAACACTGGCGTTGGACACGAACGGCGCAATTATCACATAACTAATGAAGGAAGCGAGATGTGCGCTCAGACCGTGACAACTGACAATCGTTGATCACTGTCTTCCTTAGTGTTAGCGTTCCATAGTAACAGTCATATTGTCATCTCTATCATTCGTTATGAGAAAAAGTAAGATAACGCTAATTTTGTAAGACCTTTTGCCAGTCATATTGATTTACATTGACAAAAATAAAGCACTAATGGCGATACTAACCAACCATACTTTAAATTTGTCCCTTAGCAGCATTTACGGGGCCTTCGTAATGACTTCGTTTTCACCAACGTTGAGGTGTCAATTAAGTAATTATCCAAAAAGACATATCTGAAGGGAGACATATAACTAAACTATAGCACAACTGTTGTGCGATTCTCGATTATTTCGCAGCCCATTCAACTGTTTAGTTGCGCAACTAAAAATCAAGTAGTGTTTGAACCTCCACATACTCGTAAGCTGATACGAATCAAAGTGAGGTTAAGCAATTATGCGATACTTTAGTTTAAGAAGAATACTTTATGCGCTGGTTGGCCATAAAGGGCAAAAACATAGTCGCAGCTTAGATTATACTAGTACTATATTAATGAATGTACGATTTAAAAAACATTATCACTGATGTATGGAAAGGAATAGTGAAGTAGAGAAAAAAAATTAACATGCGGGCCGCAATTTATACATTTTCGTTATCAGAGTATTTTTTGTTCTTTTCAAAAGTAAGTTTGATAATGTTAAAGGTCACATAGGATCGATTAGACAGAAGTTTTAAACTATGGCCCGTATCATCAAAATTGATTACGTGCGTCAAGGCTTATTGATTTATTTTAAACATGTTGCCAGTAACTAAAATTACTTGCCATCTACGATGTTATTGGGAAATTTAGACTTAATAATAATAAATAGTAATAAATTGAGCGAGTTTCCCAAATTATAAAAATAGACTCTGAAATTTTTTAATTAATAAAAATGGGAGGGAAATGTTACATTAAAATTTTAACGTTGGCAGCCCTGTCGCATTCAAAAGTGTCATCTCCACCTGTTTGAATGCAAACAATATTAATATGCAGAATGGAAATATTTCCAACGTTAACGTGATAAAATCTGCCAATTTATTTAAACATGTTTTAATAATGTCGCCTCGAGAGATCATTTATGACCATTTGTATGTTTCGTCGTAAACACCATCCTCTTCGTAACCTGTTTCTTATCACTCAAAGCTTAGGAATATAGTTGCTTTAGGATATGTGTACACAACCGACGGCGTATAGTAACATAAAATATTACGTAGAATTTACAATGTTAAAGATAGTTTCTTTTAGTTACCTTAAAGTATGCACGCCCATATTGGTCTTTAAACCTGACTTCTACCTGATTTGGTTCTGACTCAGCTATCGTAAATTCAATCATCTTATTGTGTTCGTTATTATTATTTTAAAATAATACAAGCTTTTACCCACGACTCCGTCCGCGTTGAATTAATTAAAACAGAAGTACGTATCCTATGTGTTCTTCCAAATCCGTTCAACCGTTTAAGCTACAAACTCTACAAACATCCATCTAAACTTTCGCATTTATAATATTAGTATGGTTAATTGTAAAAATAATTTAATTGATTGTTTATGCCTCAGTTAAATGATGACCAACTCAGCTACAAAAAGTATAAAATGTTTCAAAGGCGTCTTTTTTCATGGTCCGGCTATACTTATGATCATCAAGTAGCTGTAATACTAAACATTCAATAAGATACCAGTCTTGGGGTTCATTATCCAATAGAACTATAATCATGATTTGTTTACGTCGCATCTGTATTGCGGATGGATGCACTAATTTCCAACTAATTCATACTTTCGCTGACATGTCGTAAATAACGATTGCATCAAAAATCGATAAACAATCTTCAACCTTACTCCTTATGAGTTAATATACAGTTTTGCTTGATTTTTTTCACCTTCGCCCGATTAAGCCTGGAATGGTCTACTACATGATGTAACTTATGACATTTTACGTTGGACGTATTATTAACATAAAAACAGACGGTTATGGATTGGATGATTATCATTAATGTAAGGCGCGATCTTTTCATATTTAAAAGGTGGTATTTCATCAAACGAAAACGCCTCGCATTTTATGTGATATTAGTTGTAAGATAATTGCAGTACGAAGGTTATTTTCTGAGATGTTTTTATTTTTTTTAATAACATTTCCTTGACCTAAATTTTAAATTATTTTTCGAATAGTTGATTTAATTGCACGTATTATTGGTTTATGGTTAGTGTGTTTGTAATTTAACATCTTCATTTCATAGTGTTGTAACATTTAAATTTGATTATATACATACGAAATAAATGTTTGCGAATAAATAATTATCTGAAGATAACAAACACGAATATTCAATGATCAAAACCAATTGAAATTTCTATAGCTAATCATATTGTTAAAGTCTTTATAAAGAAGAATATACTTATATGTAGATTTTTTACCACGGTCTTCGTCGTCTAGAACATGCACTAGCTCACTATACGTCCCCACTGAGGGGCAAAGCCTACATTAAAGTGACTAAGCCTTAGTTCCTAGTGCCTTAGTTCGTCGTCTAGAACGACCTATCAAAATCTTATTTGAGTTACACGAGCATATGAAAAAAATACAAACATATATAGGACCATTTATTGATGATATTGACAAGTTTGTAGTAACTTTCCAGGTGATAACGCGCCAAAATACAGAGCACGCAGAGGACCTCGCGCCATCCATCGAATGTAAATGTCGACCCGCGCGCCAAGATGACGGCCTCGTTACGAATTGTTGACCCACTGGTCGACAGTCGCTACCTCACACCGGTTACCGAAAACTCTATTACGCAATAATACGAATATCATATTCAGTTATTTAATAGTCTGAGATATTCATGTGTCTATTTCTAGGTTGATTTGTTTACAGAAATGGGAAAGCAAGCTTATTTTAATTGATTAATTCTATTTCCAATTAACAAATTTAAGATTTTCGGTATCTTTGTCTATCTGTAATTGTCGTATAATTTGTGCAAAACATTGTTTATCTCTACTTATATTTTAAAGGGGAAAGAATTATATTTTTGATTTATCGAATTAAATTACTCAAAAACTACTGACTAATGTCAAAAATTCTTGCACCATTTAAAAGCTATGTTATCACAGAGTAACTTAAGCTATACTTTTAATTCCACGCTCATGAAGTCTACAACAGCTAATTTAATGTAAAAAAGGCGAAATTTAATTGAATAATATTGATTTAGAATACCATTTTAATTAGTTAAGATATAACTTTTTAGACGAAATTGTCGAGGCTAACAAGCCTATAGTAAAAAAAATATTTTAAATCAATACAGTTAAAAACAATAAGCATTAAAACAATAAACATTGATGAGATATTAAATGTCAAGCAAATAAAATATACTATCAATGATGAGGAAATCCAATGAATTAATCCATAACTGCAGCACCACATGGGAATTATGTTCAAATAAATCACATAAGCCTTACGTAAAGGCATGTGACTTGCTTATGATAGTTGCACATGATTTTGTATGGACAATCAATTATTACATGTTTACCTGTGTTTGAGTTTCGTATTAATGTGATGTCTACGTTCTTAGTGATGACTTATTTGCTTTTAAACATCGACTTAAGAAAAGACAGCGTTAAAAAAATATTAGACAAATAAAAGGTTAAATTATACCTTGATGTTTTGCGTAAGTTGTATTATATGAACATCTTCTTAGGTATATTTGGTCGTTAATAAAAAAACATAAATACAGTAGAACCTCGATTAGTTAAAGTCCAAAGGAAACACAAAATATTTAAAGTTATAGAGGTTTTAAGTTAACAAGGGTCTATGTTATAGAGATTATGGTCTCTGGTGGGAAGGGAACATATTATTTTTTTAAATTATAGATGTTTTTAAGTTATCGAGGTTCTACTGTAAATGAGTGGAGTTCAAGTGATCGTTTGTAATAATTTAAGTAAACTTTGCTACCTGATGTTATAATGTTTGTTTAAACATAGAGTATGAAACTTGAGTCAATATTTGTAATACGTTAGCAGTATCGAAAGCTGTGAGCTGAGTTACGCAGCGCTGTTTAGTAATATGATTTGGAGTCATTAGGCGTTAGTCGGCTCTGCAAGTGTGCGCGACAAATAGTTGCGTTTGTCCGAAATACCTCGGCTGTGGAGGTGCAACGCGAAAGTAAGCGGACGGGACCGGTCCGCGAAGGCCGACTGGCGAACGCTTTTGTCTAACACTGAACACCAAGTGATAAGCGGAGGCGATAAGAGTAGCGATAAGAGTATCGTATATGAGTAATTGTTCTCAGGCAGCCAGTGGCGGGAGAAGCGGGTTTTGTTTGTCTGAGTCGTTAGACTCAGTAGTTTGGTCGTTTTCTTGTATTCATAACAAGAACACGATTATTTACTATAGATTAATATATGTAATAAATAGATAGATTACACTGGTACGGTTCCAAAAACCTCTCATCACCGATATTAATTTTTCTTACTAAATTCCTTAACTCACTTAAAAAATATTATTGCTCGTTGTTTTTTTTAAGTTGCGCCCGCTAACCTCTAGTAACTTATCCCACACGTAGCAATGCCTGGCAAAAACGCATACTGCACCACTCCTACTACCTTAACGCGTGCACATTCCCTCTCACTCCCTCCACTACTACCTACATCCTGTTGTCCTTGTTTAATAAAAATTTCCAAAAAAGACAAGTAAGTTGTTAGTAAATAAAACAGGGGCGCCGATTATACCAGTATTTGTATTGGCTGGCGTCGAAAAACTCAAATATTTACGAACCCGTATTTGGCAAACTAAATAATAAGGTGGCTAAAACTTAAGTAAAAATACTGATCTTGTTATAGTTTACACAGTGAAGTCGGATATTAAATATTTAGTCATGACTTGTTTTTTTTGAGTTTTCTAAAACAATTTTGTTCGCGCTGGACGCTGGCAACACCGGAAAACGTCAGAACCAAAAGTAACGGCGATGAAGAGATCTTACTACGCGTATAAAATTATTATAAACTCTGCTATATTACCAAATAAACAGTATAAACCAAAGAATTGGTCCTTCGAGCCGGATTTGAACCAGCGACCTATGGATACAGAGAGAGCATTAAAGAATCACAGTAGTTCTTAAGTTAGTATAATCCAGCCGCTTTAAAGACGTAACTTGGTATTAAGTTAGTAAAAATTGATTAGTGTCATAGTTTATTTTAGTGGGTTAGTTAAGAAAAAGGTGGAATAAAATCGTACTTTGAGCACGGAATAAAGATAATTAAAAACTTAATAATTTTACGTTTCTGACAACTTCAACACTGAACCTGGTATCTGGATGTCTTTGGTTCCATCCCATGAATAAATGTATTTTGTATTCTTACATCTTGTCCGTACAATTTTACTGTCAATAAAAAGCTACACGTATACGGAGATATTCAAATTCGTGTGAAGTAAGCACTAACAATATATAAGTTTATGTAAACATACATCAATACTATTATAATAAAGCTTAAACACACACTTTTTTATTGTCTAAGATCTCAGCAATTACAGCTTATTTTTGAAAATTTCTTTTTTTCATAAAAACCCCTACGCTTACGTCACGCTTTAGGCTATATATTTTCACACCATTAAACTTAGGTGGTAAATATTTTGGATAAAAACCCTAATGCGGGAAAGAGACCATAAGTTGTTGCCAACATCAAGATACAAAGATTGCTAATTGTCATGTCATGTCATTTCGACATTTGCTATTGATAATTTGACAAATGTTAACAATAAAACAAAATTTTCATATTACATGCGAGTGAAGCCGCAGGGAACAGCTAGTTATGCTATAAGTATAGATACAGATTTTAAATTCTTATCAGTTTTGAAGTTATTTTGAAATAAATCTCACTTCATTGTGCTAATGGTTCTATGAAATTATCCGTTAACACCCACGTCCTTTAGCGCATAATTCTTGCGGAAGAGGATTTCGCGTTGGATTATTTTTCACAAAGCTTTCGCTTTCGAGCGGAGCTTTCGTGTTACTTAGCGGAATTAACTTATACTAAGATGTGAAGTCTCCGGAAATAGTATGAAAATAAATTACGTCGAAAGACTTTTTGTTAATGAATTGATTTAAATAAAATGTGGAACATTTGTTTTAGACCGAAATACGTATAAAAGTTCTTTTAAATTCATGATATTTTGGAAGTTTCACAAAAAAGTTGTAGGTAACTAGTTTTTATTTACTTTTATATTTAATTTGTCACTTGGCTTAAAAAGTTTCATTGATTGTAAAGTGTGTGGTGTATATAGACTCGAGGTTGCGCACACCTTTGACTAAACCGTCGCACAACTGTTTAGTCTCGTTTCGATTTCTATGAGCTTATGTGGAGGAGCGCACAC
>DVQG01001655.1:0-10294 GCA_018231605.1 Papilio ambrax
CTAATATTGTAAATGCGAAAGTTTAGATGGATGGATGTTTGTTAGAATTTGTAGCTTAAAAAATTTAGCATAGATGTAGAGCATAGTCTGGAAGAACACATAGGCTACTTACTATTGTTTTTTTTTAATTCCACGAGGACTGAGTCACGGGCGAAAGAAATAAATTAGAGAAAGCATTTTTGTGTCTTGCAAATAGATTACTATTTTTTGCATAGACTTGTAGCCTGCTGAAGTTATAATACTTATTAAATAACTAAATTAAATTTATAACTTATTCTAGAACTCCATGCGTTAACAGTCTTTATGAATCTGACATATCTATTATTTAATATTAGACAAATATTAGGCTGAGATAACAAGTTATTCTAACTACTGTTCCACATATAATGTGAAATGTTTAACTGATATGTGTACTAACAACACAAAACATACTCACCTAAAGTATAAGCCACAAACAAGTTGATAGCAGAGACAGCCCACACCCAACTGGGAATATGATCATTGGTGATGTTCTCCTCAGTGAGGGCATGGAACCCATAGTCATAGTACGAGAACAATAGGAAATTAAGGACCGTCAGTAGAAAGCCAGTAAATGTTAGCAGGTTTGGTGCCACCCACACTGGACAAAACTGCAAACATGTTAATATATGTTAGAACATCTTTATTTCATGTTAAAAATGTTTATTAACAGATAACAAATCTAAACCAAACCAGTGTGATGAGCCCACATCCATACATATTCATATAGATTAAACATCTGACTAAAATATTGGCAGATTAAATCTGTCTGCTGGAATTCTTACTATAGAGTAGAGTGGTGACATTTGCAATTATAATGTTGTCTCTGTTTTGTCAATTGAGAATAAAAGTGAAAACAATATCTATCTATACAATAGCATTGTAATTCTACAATTGTAAATGCTAAATAACATATTTCTGTCTTTATTTTTTGTGCAGAAAATAAGTGGGATGTCAATAGTGTCTATAGATGTTATTTGAAAGTACATGGTTATGTTATATGTATTAAATGTTAAAATTACATTACCAACAAATGGTTAACAACAATTTTACATGCTGACACACGGGTAATGTAAATGAATTTAGATTTAGCAAATTTTTAATTAAATAAAATATCTTTAGTAATGATTAGACTGCATCAATTTATGATCTTAAATTTGTAGTCAATTTGCTAAATGTTTTAATACCAAAAATTAGAAGTTATTTATGTTAGAAACACAGATAAATGAATTGCCGAACAGCACTTAATGCGTATGGTGTTGGATTTTTTTATGGTGTGTTTAGAATATATGCAATAATTTGTAGAATTAAACTGATTACAAAATATTATTAGTATAAGAAGGGAATCTAACCTGAACACACCAATTCCAAAACGGATGCATAACATAATTGCTGAGTATACTTGTGTCCACTGAGTTATACTGAAAATAAAACAAAATGCATTATTCCGTTTATCTTAACTTAAACATAAATTTTTATAAATATACAAATGGATTTAACTTTTTACTGTTTAATCGCCTAAAATTTACACGTGCCGACTGAATTATTAGTTAGATTTATTATAATTACCTTGTATTTTTCGAAACCTTCCAATTCAGCTTTTGAAAGAAATCGTGACATTTTGATTAGAATGTGGAATTTATTACAATTAAAACAGTTTCATATTGTCGAACCTTTCGTACTTATTTTCTTTTAGTAAGAACAAGGTTTTCACACACTATTTACACAAACACCAAACCGGCAGGAGAATCGATTGAAGATTTGATTTGAATTGAATCAAAATTGGTTTTTGATTGATTTGAAGTTTGAGTCAAAGAGTATGCAATCATTGCCATCGTGAAAAAATATTTTTGACACACGAGAGATCAACATTGTTTTAATACCAACCTAACGAGCTCAATATCGGCAGAAGCGGGCGGAAGTGACAGGGGCAGCAGATATTTTAAATGTCGCGGGGTTTCGAGACTCCTATTTATTATTTACACTCATTATAGAATATTATAAATTCGTATCTCTAACTATTACTTAACATCTTATATGTTACAGAGACTTAAAAATAAAATTGATTTGTTTTTAATTCATATTTTACCAGAAAATAGCTTATTCTCCTGAAACTTAAAAACCTACTTGTGGACATGTAGTCATATTATTTTAACATAAAGAATCGTCAGAAGATCGCACAAATGTATTAAGAATGTGTATGAAATATATCAAAATTTAAACATTATCGTCTAAATTGCTTATCGTAATTCGCCAGGCGTCGTAATTATTTTTACTCGTAAATGATAAGTTTGGGCAAAATGTCTTTAGGCGCTAACTAAATTATTATCAATTAATCAAAGGCAATAATTGCAATAAAAATTGCAATGATTTACTGTTGGTACGGGTTCTGAAACCCTAGTTTATCCCGTCTGTGCCTGTGCTTAGTGCCCACATGATATTTCCGTTAGGTGTAATGCAATCGTGATTCTGCCTGCACCGGTTTTCTGAGAAGCTTAAAACCAGTTTACGATACATCTGTACAGCACTCCTAGTGATGTACAGGAGACTGTAAAAACTAAAAAAATATTTACTACTGTCATACGGAAAACCTGCGATCGAAATAAATTTGATGTTCGGTCTGAACCCTCTTATAATATTAGATCGGCAAAAATCAAGTATTGATAAAAACGAATTCTAATGCTATCTCACGAAGATTAATGTGGTCGTAGTTCGTATTACAACTCAAACTAGATTCACCCCAAAAAGGTAAAAAGGCTGGGAATTTTAAATAATCTAATGTTATGTCATTGATGTAGGCGTGTTAGATATAAAAGTTGTAACTATTAGTACAACGCACGACAATTAAACAACGTAACGGTCCATTATAATCGTTTATAGATAAAACGTCACTAAGATATTAATGTTTTCGCCAAGGAACTCCAGTCAGGACGTCAGTCATTCGCAAACATATAGATCATCAACACGCTTTGCGAGAACCGGCAACAATATAAATATTTTTGTTAACTTTATCAGCTATTTATATTTTTTTAAATCAGTTCATCCGCCATTTATATTTTATAAACAAAGATATTAAATAAAATGTCACATAGAGTTGCGGCTTTTCGTACGAAGAGCCATTTAGTGAGGCAGCTATCGGTTTCGACTTCTAAGGTATGGATTTTTCTTCGTATTAAATTAACTTATTAATTAGTATTAACTAATGCAAAAAAAACTGAAATAGACATTCCTCTTTCCTCTTCGTGCTGCAAAGGTAAAGTTATCATAGGAAAAATAATATCAGCTTCAACTTTCATCCATTACGAACACGAGTCGATAACGGAAAAAGTTTTAATATAAAAAATAAACGCGTATGACTGTGTTTTTGAATTAATAATCCAATCAAATCAGAAAAAAGGTTACCTTAGGCTTTATTAATTAACTTAACCACTATTATACTATTTATGGATTACCAGTTTACCGTAGACCTTAAGATCAGAACCTTGCAAACGCATAATTATATAGAAACCTATAGTAGTATATTTTAGTGTTAAATATGAATCAATTTATTATCAAAATCGTTTTCATACTTTTATAAAATACGATTGTTTGTTATGAATTGCAAAAACTGGATTTTCGCACAAATCTGAATTTCCCTTGAATGTGTTAACTTATTATTTGTTTTTAATTTATTTTTTACGTTGCTAACTTGGTTATTTTGTTATGGAAAACATGTTTTAATGTTCTAACTTGTAAAATTTCTCACCTTTTCTGCATGGATACGATAAAGGTTTTGCACACCTGATCCGATGTTACCTAGCTACTTTCACATCGATACTTGTTATTCCAGTACAAGCACTATTATTGTCTTGACAGTTCAATTCAAGTTTTTTTTTAATAGCGCATAACCTATTAATTCTTTATTTTACAAAGCAACTAGTTTTCGCCCTCGACTGCGTCCGTGTGATATTAAAAAGACAAAAGTAGCCTATGTGTTCTTCCAAACTATCTTCTACATCTCTACCAACTCTCATCAAAATCCGTTCAGCCGTCTAGGCTACAAACGCTAACAAACATCCATCCATCCATCTAAACATATATAACATTAGTATAGATAGACTTTACAGTGCAAAGAATTTTTGAACCACTCCCTTTATCCCTACAAAATGTGTGTTTTTAAGCTCACAAAGTGCTTTATTCAACTTTTCTTTCATCGATTTTCTTAGTTACTATAATAAGAATAATTTCTAATCATAATTTATTATTATAATGATTTCCCCTGCCTTAACCTACGGGGGAGTAGGTTAAGGGAGGGGAGATGATGATGATTTCATTTTAAATTCCATCCCTTAAGTACCTACTATTTGTATCGAGAAGCAAATTATTGGTATTGATATCATTTTATTTAGAGGAAAACAACTAAAATTGTGTGTGAACAAGTAATTGTTACAACAAATAATTTACGATAATCATGTTTTGGACAACTATCGATAGATTATATGTATTGAATATTTTTCCATAACTATTATCGAGTATTTAGTTCGATAGCGCAACGTTACGATGGAAACAATTCCTTATCTTATTTGTTAATTTTGTTTATTGTTTAGCACTCACCTCATTTATCATCAGTTGCATTTAGTAATGCTTGTTTTAACGTAATTAAATAAATGTTGATTTACTTCATTTGCTTTACACTTGTTAAAATCATGTTATTAACACTGCAATGAGTTCCGTATCTCAAGCTACAAATGTGATTATTCCGTTGAGAAGTTTTTTTTTATCTATATTGGATTTAAACTTATACGAAAAAAAATTAAAAAAACACGAAATTTACTCAAGAAAAATTACCTTTCTTTTTTACATTGGCGGCCTTCTTATGATGTTATGAAAAATGACAAAAAAGTGATTAAGGCGGTACATAGTTACCACTTTAAACTATTATAAAGACTTTTTTATTAACTACCTAACGTCAACAAGGTGCTAACGATGTGTTTTAAAGCAAGTGTGGTTTAAAAACGTAACTAATCTCCATTTCCCTCATTACAATAGTAAAGTTGCAATTAAAACATTTCTGCATTGTTAGATATCTTTGAAGTCTATCTCCGATGTTCTGCGCCGGATTATAAACATTTTCAAATTGAACCACAAACCTGATTCTTTTAAATTCACAAACGTAACAGTGAAAGGCAACAAGAATAGCCATAATAAGGTAAAATCCCCACAATAAATTACCTAGGTTCTCTCGTAGTATTTGAGAAAAAAGGTAAATTTGTTTTCCTAAACTGATGCTAAATAATAACGGAACGATGAATGTTTTAGCCTCGTCGAGTGATAGCAATAAGAAGAGAAGATCAGTCAGTATGGGAGAGACGCGCGCCCTTTTCTCCGGCGAACGTCAATCGATTGGTGCGGCAGGGCGTCAAAGTTATTGTGCAGCCTTCGAACAGGCGTGCATACCCCATGCAGGTAAAAAAATCAAATCACTGTAGCTTTTACATGTAACAACTAAGCTCTTAATTTTAAACGAGAGGCTTACAGCAGTTTTAATACTGAACTTGTTATTGTTCTATTTTATTTTTTTATTGGAAAAGTACACCAATTGTAATTTAATTCTGTAATATATATAGAATATGCAACAACTTGGGGTTGGCTCGACGACATTTTTTAATCTATTTTAGAAATAAATAGTATTTTGTTTCTTTTTCAGTCGTACTTGAACGCAGGGGCGATAATCCAAGAGGACATCAGTGAGGCGAGCGTGATATTTGGTGTGAAACAAACTCCGATCGACCTCCTGATACCAAACAAGACTTATTGCTTCTTCTCGCATACAATCAAAGCACAGGAAGCTAACATGCCAATGTTGGATGCTATCTTAGCAAAGGTTAGTGAAAAACGTAAAAAGATACTTAGTGAGGAGGTAAATAGTAATTACTAGATTTTTTAAGTTTTTTTAAGCAACAATGTTAATGATAAAATGTTTGTTTTTAGAATATCCGTCTAATAGATTACGAAAAGCTGATGGATGACGCGGGTAACAGAGTTGTGGCGTTCGGGAAGTACGCGGGAGTGGCTGGCATGATAAATATCCTACACGGACTGGGACTGCGATTGCTGGCTTTGGGACACCACACGCCTTTCATGGTAGTACCCCTGATATATTATTCAATTGTGTCAGTTATAAAACAGTTATCATTCGGTTATAAATTTGATGAATATTTTCATTAGCATGTAGGTCCAGCGCATAACTACAGGAATTCAAGCATGGCGCGACAAGCGATACGAGACGCGGGTTACGAGGTGGCTCTTGGAATGATGCCCAAGTCCCTCGGACCTCTTACGTTTGTCTTCACTGGTTCAGGAAATGTATCTCAAGTAAGTATTCTACAATACGGGCTGCCACCTTTCAAAAAAATTATAAACAAATAGTGTCAGCAAAAGGACGACTTGTCCCTCTTACCTGTAAACTCGTAGCTCCAATACGCTTAGAAACCCGAAGACATGGCAGTCCTAATTTCAATAGTAAGATAGTAGGAAAATCAATACTGGAATATTTAACAATAATAATTTTTTAATTGTAGGGAAGTCAAGAAATTTTCCAAGAACTACCGCATGAATACGTACCACCCGAGATGTTAAGAAAAGTTGCAGAACATGGCAGTATGTTGAATTTATTGATTATCTTCATTCCAAAAGTATAGCTGTAAGAGATTTTGAAGTTTGAAAGCGAAATACGTTTAGAATCGATTTGATGGAAAGATCAACAAGTTATTTACAACCTTTATTGAATACACGTGTTTAAGTGATATTATTTTTATCAATACGTAGGCAAAGAATTAAAATAGTAACTTCATTTAACTATGTTACTAGGAAAAGATAATCCAATTTATCGTTCGGATAGCATTTGATATACGATAGGGTAATTTGTTAACAAAACAAAAGCAAGTTATTCCTTAGACCCATTTTCCACTAAGCAACTGTTTTAGGTCCGAATAAAATCTACGGTTGCGAAGTACGTCGGAGGCATCACCTCGTCAGAAAGAATGGAGGCGGCTACGATCATCAGGAATACGAAGAACATCCAGAGAGATACATTTCCACGTTTGCGCAAACAGTAAGTATTTTAATAGAAGACCAATACATATTAAAGTGAGCTTCTTCAGTAAAAATATCTGTATAAAATTATTGTTAACTCCTTAACCTCTTCGATAAAAAGAAATAGTTGTAATTTTTTTAAATTAAACAGTGAAAATTCTCGGTTAACAAAATTGTTACTTTTCACATACTATTTTCCTTATGTCAGTCGCATAAATGCGTATAATATTGAACCTTGGGTTTTTTATTATATGTTTTAATATGTAGTAGAGTATAGATTTGATTTGACATTAGTTACAGTGCAATAAAATTAACTGTAACGTTTTGGTAGTGTACAGAATCTTATGTTAGTTAATTAAAAATCAACAGTTATTTCCAAGGAACTTAGCTTGTCGACTGTTAATCTTATCAAGTGATTACTATACAATCAACTGCGTGTAAAATACGTAATAATTAAGATTTTATCAGTTTATCATGACGGTTAACTCAATGAGGGGCATGTTTCTGATAAGATATCTAATAATCTATTTGCAACTTTTAACACCAGAGATAAGGCTTAGAATTGAATACAATCATAATCGTTAAGTCATTAATGTTAATACTGTTATAATTTTGGCGATAAATATTATGATTTTCGATTATTTTTGTGTTAAAAGAAAAAAAAATCAAATTATTTGTATTTTTTTACTTCGATTTTGTCTTTTAAAAAGTTTCGTCGATGTTCATTTGTAAACATCGAGTTTATTTTGTTTCTTGTAAAAATGACGCTAAAAACTAACGAATTTTTGTTTTTAAAAATTTAAAATAAAATTCAAAATTTAATAAATTAATTTTATTTTTTAAAAAATCCTTGTATTTTCAAAAGGAATCACTAATAAGAATAAAAAATGATGATGAAATACATGCTAAAATACATATGTATGCACGCAGATAGCGCCATACACGTCAGTTCTGGTTAACTGTATCTACTGGGCGGTGGACAGCCCTAAGCTGCTGACCATACCCGACGCTAAGCATCTGTTCCTGCCCTCGCACACGCCCTGGCTGCCCAAGAGTGTGGGTGCGCCCGCATTGCCTCACAGGTAACATAAACCTCATTCTACACTTCAAATTCGATTGATACCATAGCAGAAAATATTTAACTACATATTATTGCTTTATTCACACTAATGTGTGTTTACCTTTATTAATGTTTACTTGAAGTAACGCCAAATGTATAAATATAGGGAAAATGTCTTAAGGTAACAACTGTTACCAAAAAAAAACAATCGAAATCGATGTACGACTCAGTAAGACACATAAAAGGATGGATAAAATAATTAAAAATTAATGCGCAAAAGGATTTCTCCTTATCTTGCTTTTGTTTTTTTAACAATTTTGCCGATTTTGTTATTTTTATTATTGATTGTATTTCGGATAAGACACAATCGTCCGCTAAACATTCCTGACCCTGTTCGACATTGTCTTATCTTTTGCTGTGAAAATAACAGTAATAGTCATGAACTATTGCTTTATTTAAAGCACGTAGTTATTTTAAATCAGTGACAACCGCTGTAGAATAAAATCCAATCACTGGAATTATTCATGTAAGACAGTTTGGGCAGTGGAAGCCAACGGTAAAATTAGCCAACCTTAAACTTAATATCGTTGCTTTTATCATTGTTTACAATTGTAGTTAAGTACATTTGCCATCTCATAACTTGCTCTGTAAAAATAATTTTGTTCAGTAAACTTATTTACAAAATATTATAGGAGAAAAAGTTTTGTTGTAATTTGTGCACTGTACTTAACTTATCGTGACTACAAAATTAAGTTATCTATAATTACCATTTATTACAGATATCTTACTTACTTGTCGGTCACTTAGGTCACGTATATAAGAAGGATTAGAAATATCATTTTTATCAACATTTACGCATATCTAATTCGCATATCGTACGTTTAGTAAGTATGCGATGAACGGAAGAGAATTGTTATCAATTCGTAACAATTAAATAAGGCCATTGTTGATAAATAATGGATAAGATATATAAAAGATTTCCATGACTCAAAAAGTAAAGTTTTTACGTAATATGTAAATAAGGAAATATTAGTAGAGTTGAAGACAATAGAGTTTTCTATTCTGTAGCAAATAAAATGCTTGTAACTTTTCTGGAGTAACAAGTTACTAACTTACAAACTTAGTTAACTTAAGTTACAAACTGTTATTAAATCTTTATGAGAAAGTTATATCTCTGTTTTGAACTGAACGACACCTCTACACCTTTAGTTTCACTGGTTTCTAGTTGTTTAAAATATTAACAACATATATCCTAAGCTACTCATAATTACTTCCTCCCTTAGAAGTGAATTTGGCATTGCTAAGTTTTATCCGATACTATCGTTAACGATGTTTTATAATTGCATATTGCATTGAATGATAAGTTTTCAAGGTAGAGTACAAGAGCAGTATTATTCAAACTTAATGACAGCTTGTGTCAGTTGGCAGACCGTTTCTATGTCTATGTCTGCCGAATTGACAAACAGCGGGTAGAGAAAAATTAGCGCTCGCCTTTCATCGCTTTACTTTTTCCCGATACTTAGAGTTGTGTGTTTCTTCCGAGCTGTCGTTAAGTTTGTATGGCACTATACAATTGTATTTGTTGTAGAATGCTGGCTATTTGCGACATATCAGCGGACCCCGGCGGCTCGATTGAGTTCATGAACGAATGCACCACTATCGATACGCCGTTCTGTCTTTATGACGCCGACAGAAACAAGGACACGAAAAGGTAATTAATTAATATGTGACTGCAAACCTCCACTGCACTTACTATTATACTGACATATATTTAATTCAATTTAATCCTTTAAATTTTCATTAAAAATAATAATACAACAATTTGTGTCACTATATCGCACAAATGTTTTGTCGCGCTTTGATTCCTATAAGCTTATATGGAGATATATTATTCGATTTTTAGTAATGCCACTAAACAGTTCAATTGGTTGCGAAACAATCGACAATCGCTCGATTAAGCCCGCCCTTAATGTAGCGTTAGTCGAAGACAAATTATATGTTTAGTTTGGTGACAACATTTAATTATTACTAATTTTCTTTAATCATGTTAATATTATAAATGCGAAAGTTTACATGGATGGATGGATGGATGGATGCTTGTTAGAGTTTGTAGCCTAAACGGCTGAACGGATTTCGATGAAA
>DVQG01001656.1:0-10289 GCA_018231605.1 Papilio ambrax
CCCCCTTAATACTTAACCCCAAATATGATTATCTCTTTCAGATATGCAAGTCGGTGTTAAGTATTAAGGGGGTCGCAATAATTCTGCACACTTTCCTTAACGTAATATCAGCCTGAGATGTCGGTGCGACGGATATCCGGATCTGATTAACTATATAAGCACTGTTTCCGACTTTACACTCGATTGTGGGTTAGCTTAGTTAACGTCAAAGCTCAAGTTAGGGGGCGGAATAAGTAACATGGTTTCTAGGGTTGCCAACGAATAGATTTGTATAAAACATTCAACACAAACTTTAGGGGTATCACTTACGCATATAAGAATAAAATAAATAACTTCTTTCTACTGTAAAGTTACTGACATAAATTAGTCACAATTATTCTATCTGCGTAGATATCAGATTGTGCACAGAATTCCATTACTTAGCAGCACATTAAGTACAATATTACAGTAAAATTGTCCACGATTTACGTAAAACCAGCTTACGTCTCTATCTCACGTACACCTGACATGACCCAATCATCACATTGTACGTAACACAAAGATTGTTGTGACCATGATAAATACAACATTGAGAGGATATGCTTACATTCAAAATATGTTTAACAAATGTATACAGAAGCACAGCGGCGGGATAATCACACAGTTAGCATTAACATTGTCAAAAACGAATAAATGATTAACAATGACAGTTTCTGTTTCTCTATCAGTAAACAGAGTTAGTAAAAAATCCAGATTTGACTTCGATCACAAATAAAACATATGAGCGAAGATGTCCTTAGGTTTCTCTTAACATAATACTTCTGATAAAAAATTAACACATTGTTAACCAAGCGACGTAATAGTTTTGTAGAAATTTGTCTCCTCGTGGGGGTCGTAGGGGCGCAGGGGTCGCACGCCAGCCCGCAAACTTCGTATAGCGTCGCGTGTCGTCACGATGAGGCGATAATCACGTACCAATTTCAACTACCATCTCTTTTCATTTAATGTGATTTACATGTACTACAAATCTTTCAACTTAGTAAAACATCTACTGAGGTTGACTTAGACATATGACTATTCAGCGAGCCTTCTTCAAAAACCACTTAGAGATTTTTCAGAAATATGTTCTCTTCAAGGTTTTGAAAGAAGGTTACATAATCAAACAAAAACAAAGTCATAAAGCATTAAGATTATGAAATCTAACATCAACAATGAACCAGGAAACATGTAAACCCGGTGCTGTGGCTAGGAAGTGACCTAGATACTAACCCGCCCATTGTCTCCCGTCAAAGCAATGAGACAATGTCACAAATTCGCAACAGTGCAAGCCGAGTGACAAGGTGGAAAACACGGCTAATGGTGAAACCATAAAGTTCCTAGCTGTGACCCTACACGTCAACTCTTGCGGTTTGAAACATACCGCATTTGAGCTTTGAACTCGACCAGTGTAATTCATGTTTTTTTTATTTTCTAAATGTTCAAGTGTTGAAAAATAAATTGGAGGAATTACAAACCGCCAAAGGGTCTTTACAGTAAGAAATAGCGTATGGTTTAAATTCAACATGTAAATTTCCTCACAATCAGGAAAATCTTCCACAAATAATTAAATACAGTAACATAAGCGAAATCAAAACTAAACACGGCATTGAAATTATGCAACAAAGTGCCACAGACATTTCAAATAACCTCAAACTGAGGGCATTCAATAATTTACGATACTGTTAAAATTAAGACTCGCTTATAGTAAACGAATGATGCTGCAATTAACACATTTTGTATTGAATAACCGTTTCTTAAGTCCACATACAAAATAGAGACAGCATGAAAATGTGAGGAATCACAACTACGTTTTTATGATGAATAGGTTAACCAGTAACGGTTATCTGTTCAGACAAAGTAATGATTTGGCTTTTCAATCCGTTAACTATGTGCTGAAGTTGCACAGATAAATTCTGCTGTATTAAATTGTAGACGAAAACAGTTATAAACAATAATTATTTGATAAGCAGATTAGTGCTGGCTACAAACATTGGCTACGAATTGTTTATAAAAAGTTTTAGAAGAAAAGACATTTAAATTTCTACCAGCGTAAAAAAGGCCATGCTTAAACTCCAAATTCCATTTAAATTTTGACGCCTGTCATATTGTATTCGGTGCTTACGAATGTTTAAAATTCATGCTAGCATTCAGCCGTTTGTCTTTTGCAGAGAAGAATTTTTTTGGAATAAAAATTTAAGGCAGAGTATATCATTAAAATTTTACACGTAAATAAATACTTATTGCAAATCCAGAAGATATAAGATAAAATGAAAAATAAAACAGTATTATAATTAAACGCAGATTGCATAATTTAATAGGAAAACATGGCGAAAGTAAACATACCAATTATGCACTATTAATAGTATAACATTATTACGTAGTGTAATAAACACTTTGATTGTATTGAATGATGGAATAATTAACAGGGAAGTTAGTGGTGCATTGGATAACAAAGCCCTTTATTTACATCGATATCTAATTAAAGAGAAGTAACAGAAAACGCCTCGAACACGAAACAACAATCAGTAAAGAAACCGTCAATTTTTTATCATTAAGAACGTATTTATTTAAAACCGTTAACGCAGGTAATATCCGCCTAATTACAAATGTATTTTTTTTAATGAATAGCTAAATTATTTAGGTAAGTTAGAAGTCATTTACAGTTTCTACAACCTATAATTACGGCTTAGTGAACGAAACCATGAGGCACGGCTAGTGAACTTATATCGACCGCTAATGTAATTAAATACGCTTGCAACTTAGCGAAATAACGGTTTACGATTAGTAGCATGTACTGAGATAATCAACATTAAATCGTTTGCTCATGTAATCCTCAAACAGTTGCAAAGCTTATCCTAGAAACTATATCGTTGTTTTGTTTTTTCTGTACACATCAGCTCCTTTCAAGTAATTTAATTTTAAAGACCTCTCTCTACTCGGAGATAATGTTCCGAAAATTTAAAGCATCAAAGCTTTAAACTTTCCAATGATAAATTTCAAATTAACAAGACCATACAAGTATGAGGATATTCGTAAAATATAAAGCAATCGTATAACTAACAAAGTTATTCTAAGAGCATGCCATTAATAGGAACTGAGGCAAAATTACAAGCACCATAACTCAACATACGGACAGCAAAATACGACTATTATGATAGTGAAAATCATGTAACAGTGCAGGTGTAAGCCGCAAGCGGTGGAACAACAAATTTCATTCGATTAACGACTTGCAGCGGAATAACGAAATATTCTACCAATAATTTAACATGCTATGTCCAAAGGCTAAGAATGAAATCTTAGTTCTACGAAAAATTTTAAAGCACCGCTCAAAGCGCATCCATTTAAATACAAATTTTTCCAAAGCCATCATCATCTCAAGTCCTTATCCTACTCTAGTAAAGTCGTCGCACCAGGTTTCCATCCTCTATTCCGTCTTTTAAGTCATCACTTCCTTCTTGATCATATCACCTTTCGCAATCCATCCATCTCTTTCTAGGCCTACCTCTATCACTGTACCCTCCATACTAACTAAAGTTTTCGTATTTCAAAGCCACATTTGTAAAACTTCTTGAACAATTTAGATTAATCAGTTTCCAACTTTCGTCAGTAACTTGTAGAGTTAAAAATTATCACAAGTCACGACAGGTTAGAGGTTTTCACATTGTAAGTGAATGCAAAAGATAAAATAATAACAACAGAAGTTGAGGTGGAAAACGATTACACCGGAGCTGAGTGTGAAAGCGATGACTCGAGGTCAAAGAATAATGCGCGAGACGCAAACAAACATTTAAACGAGCAAAATAGTAAACGCGATAAAAATCACGTCACAATCTCATTACCAAACTAAATACATTCATACAAAAGCCACACAACTATTTTAGTGGGTCACAAAATTACCATTGCAATGGAATTTACTATGAATTGATGGACTAAAGAGGTCTAGATTCCATAGAAAAGATGAAAACAAGTAGGATTATCCCTTTGTCTTGGTGAATGTGACGTTAAATTATTAAAGAAATTCTGTACTTATTTTGCGTGCTGTTTACCAAAAGTATTATTTTGAACGGATTTCATGCTAACAGTCAACATTTCATATAATGGGATGACGAAGCTTATTTCAACAAGTTGGTATCAGCAATCTCTATCATTAGTTGCTTAGTATATCCTACTTTGATAAAAATCAATAGAAAGATAAACATATTGCTGTGTTTAACAGCAAATTCTACTAGCTTTCGCCTGCGACTCCATCCGCGTGGAATTAAAAAAACAAATGTGAGTAGCCTATGTGTTCTTCCAAACTATCCACTACATCTATATCAAATTTCATCGAGATCCGTTTAGCCGTTCAGGCTACAAACTCTAACAAACATGAATCCATCCATCCATCCATCCATAAATCTAAACTTATGCATTTATGACATAACATTAGTAAGAATAGTAAGAAGTAAGATTACAGGTACATTATTATCAATAGCTAACACCACTATCTATCATATCATAAAAATCGTTGTCAGTCGCGGGACTAATCGCACTAGTGAAAAAGGGGTCTTAATTATATGTAACGGTTGGTGGCAAGCGGCGAAGCAGAACAGGTGACATACGAGCTCATCATTCCGTAATAGCGGTCTACTAACGGAAAATTGCCCACAAATTGACAGTCCAGTGTAATGGAAACAGGCCAACGGTAGAAATGTATGACATAGCCTTCACAAATAATGCTGCCACAGAAACAATTCAAACACAAAAGTGTAAAAATCTAATCAATTAGGGTTTTAAATTCGTTACAACGTAAATTGTAAATAACCAGGAATAATATAGGGATTTTTCTATAGAAAAAAAAAATCTATATGAAACATGAAGATTGTTCCTAGTATTTTGATTATTCTATAAGAAATATCCTGGTAACATTATCAGCCGTAGCACGGGAAATGAGACTAGAAAATGATATAAATAATATGTATTATATATTTATTTAATGCCAACAAAAAGCACAAGTCGTAATATCAGAAGTGCGTCGTCTTGACAGGATGTAACAAAGCGACACAGAACACCGGATATTTAAATCAGAAAAAACTATTTACCACCATTACGGACAAAAAAAAACATTGAAAATAAAAAGCTAGACAGCAAAATAACTTGATGTTTTTCTAAATTAGTTAGTAAATTTTCTTAATTCTTAACGCTTCTAAAAGCGCGATATTATGATGAACATCATTATAATTCTCGATACTTATTACATCAATTATAGTAAGGGTTATTACCGGTGCTTTCCGGACCCCACGAGCCGGTTGCACAACGTTTGAGTTATGGAACGGCTAATACGTGCCCGGGCGGAGGTAAGAATGCCCACCGCACTACCGACTATCAAGACGATTTATTCACGCTAATCTTAAACGCGCAGTTTAACACTAATGTTTCATATCACGGCTAGATGGTAAGTAATTGAGACAAACGTATGATTATTTAGAAATGATTACTGTATAGGATTTTCGATTAGAAACTTAAAGTATGTCCAACTTAAAGCGCATTAAATTTTACCAATTGTTACGCATAAAAACTCTATGTTTTCTTGCATGCATTTTAAAAGGTCACAAAAAAACATGGTCTTGTTCTTTATGTATACGTGTATGAGTATTCGATATCATTATTTGATCAATAAGTTAGTTGCCATGGTAACTCCTGATAACATACATTTTTTATATACGGAGACGAAAATACGAAACAAATTGGTTGCATTACTTTCATATATTTCTCTTAAAATAACGTAATAAGCAAATATAAATCTCTATATTACTGAAATCAATCCTTATCCAAGCAAGCAAATGGTCGAAACGGCTGTATAAATAATTCAAGAGCCAATCGATATGCAGTACGATATTGACTTTATCAACGAGCCCTTTCAACAAACTGGCTTCATTATGATCAATACTATTGTTAGTAATAAAGAGCACATTTAGCGTATAAATGCAATGTTGGAACAACATTTCGTCTTCTTTTAATCAAAATTCATTTATTATAGATTCTAATGGGAACATGGATAATATTGTACGACCTTATTACGTCGTATTTTGAGTAGTAATTTCTAGTACACTTGATGTAAAAGTTGTAAATTAACAGAATAGTCTTTATAACACGGCTAAACTCACGGTGCAACCTTCGGTGTAGACACCCAACAGTTTCAGGCCCGTCGGGGGTCCTTTTTCAGCGTGAGTGGTTAATCGCTTTATTCACAATCGCGTCGCGACTGTCATAGTCTTTATCAAACTTAAACATGACAAGAGTATTGTTTAAAAGTAATTCTTGTATTAGCATAAAATCAATTTGTCTGGGAAATACCAAAACGTAAGGTCTCTAGCGAGAAGCGTGTGAAAGTTTAATTAATTTAATTTAACGTTTGCAAACGGCCATTAGTGCGATAAAGCCAAATATAGTCGTGTTGATGTTATCGTAAGCAATGCAGACACCAAGAGCAATTGACAAATGCAGACCAACGAAGATAATTATTAAGAACTAAATTGCAAGAACAGTATAATAGACGAGAGTAAAGCGAAAACTGGAAATGAAGAATTAACTAACGCAGTAACTTTATTACTGTTCTAAGATAGTTTAACGACAGAAACAAATCTCCATTTAAGATAATTGGCGGTAAGAATACATTTAAACTCAGAATAACGTAACACTTAATAACACAGGAAAGGCAAACTTAAATTAATATCATTAAAATAAGCAATACATTTGTAAATATTTATATGCACCGACTCCTTCTCTATATTCGCAAATTCAGATGAATGCCTACTGGTCATTTCATACTAAAAAAACAACCATTCTACTCATTTTATTATACTAATATAAACTATGTGACGTTTTCTTTCTTTTTGAGTAGTTTACTACTATTTATGGAAATTTTCAATATTAGTTTACCATATAATATAAACAAACATACGTAAATCTCAAAAGGCAATTACAATGTAGTTAGGTGATATTAAATGGAAATAACGTATACATTTTCTAGCCAAACTACAAGTGAAAGTCTAGAATTGTTGGCAGAAACAGTCAAGAACCTAAGTGTTCGGGAACGAGTTAATGTTTGAGCCATGAACGTGTGATGGGTAGCGAGGTATAGTACTAATCAAACTTTATGCCGGCCCGCAATTTGGAAAAAGTGGAACAAGGCAAAGTAGTATATTTTTCCGTCCAAGCATAAGGTCTTTAAGAGTCAATTGACAATTACTAAAATAGCACGTACCGTCTTTCATCACCTATTAATATCAGGCGTGATCGCGGACGAGCCATAATATACTCATGATAAATACATCGCACGACAAGATGTGGATTCGGGGCTCATCTCGGGCGAGCAGTTTTAAACTTTGAATCGTGTAATACCGCCTGACCTCTCACCCCGCTGCCGACGCGGGATGAAGATACGCCCGTATTCACCGGTAATTGGGAATTAAAAGCTTGCCAATGGTTTAAATGTAATTTATTGCGGATATCGATTTCATCTTTACGGAGTAATGATGTGCATTACGACAACGGAACTAATAGAAACGGAAGGAATTGTAAATTATATTTCAATACCTACTTTTTAAGTAGATACATTTTAACATAGTTAACTGCAACACCAATATCACTAATCATCCTAAATAATTTTAAATTAGTTATTGACTAAGATTCGGGATTGAAAATATTACAAGATAGAGCTCACGTGGAAAAAACTTCTACGTGATATTACATTGAGCAAAGTCTATCTCAGTTAGTACATTTTTTATGACTAGATCAAAGTGTAATCTTAGAGGATTATCGTATTCTAATGAATTACTTGCTAGTAATTAGTGTTCCCCAAAAAGACGTAATCCTGGTGGCACCTCATTCAAAATTAAATGGTTAATATGAGTTTTAGCTATAACCACATCTGTGATCTAACCGTGGGTAGAAACCGATTTATTGGCGAGGCCAGATAAGGGCCGTTTTTCCCGCGCTATACTCGCCATCACCCGAGGCTACGCAGTCGGGTATTGTGGGGAAATTTTTGCCACATCATATTATCTTATGTTATGCGCTCGGCTTTCGACTTCACTTTCTAAATTTGCAAGCAGATTACGGTAAAGACAGCTTTGAACATAGATTGTGATATAAGTTACAGGATTAACTGAGATTCGCGATCATAAATTATGCAAAGAGCTTAATATTTTAATTGTTGCACAGCAAGGAAATTTATCTTAATGCACAAGGGACTTGTTGCTATCGGTGTGGTGACTGCTTTAGTGTTTTTCGTTTATGGAATTTGCAATAGTTTCGACATTGATACGCATTTCACTTCACCCAGTGATATTAACCACGCGGATTAACTATCTGTTCTAATGTACAAACATAAAAACACACTTTGTTATGTAGGATGTCACAAAGGCATTATTCAAAATTATGCTGTGAACACATTTTTAACCGACTTCCAAAACCACGGAGGTTCTCAATTCGTCTGTATTTTTTTTATTATAAAAATCCCTACACTTACTATACGTAAAACGGTAACAACGTCATAACTTCCAGTGATAAAAGATAATAGTAAGCTATTTAAAGAAAATTAAATTAAACCTCTCATTTTGCAGCATCAAGTTTACAAAGCGGCGTGCGCACGACAAATCCGTTCCGGCCCACTTACTCAAATAACGAAGGTGCAATTATAGATTATAAATACGCTCGATTTATTTTCGTGTAATAAATTTCTCGGGCAGCAAGTTATCGGCAGCCGTGTGCTACCAGAGGGCGCGATTGTATCGCACGTCGTCGCGCCGGAGAATTATTGACCGAAGCTCGCTTAGATTTCGCTAAGCGGGCTGCCTCGCAGCTTTGCACAATTGCATCATAAACCATACAATCACAGATAAATAACGTGAAAATTAATTAAAAACGCTCTTTCCTATAACATAGGTTCATAATAGACTGTAGATATATTTTAACTATTCTGCGTATTTTGCATTGTAAAAATCTTTGTTAAATATTTCTACTCCAAAACTGTCTCTTTAAAAAAGTCAAAATAATTGACACCTTTACATACTTTCAAAATAAATAAACTACGTTAACCAAACCATTTCAAGGCTTGTTACCTCGTACTATGCCAATTCGGCAAAATTCTGAGACAACATTTAAATATATAGTGTCTTAAATTATAAAACCACGTTCAAACTCTAAAATCCACTGTCAGATAGTAAGCGGTGTTTACGAGACGAAGTGTTTAAGATTCGTTGCAGTATTCGGCCGTTAGATCTTAGGTCTTAGATTAGCTAGATTGCACATTTAATGCTTATTGAAATGTCTAAGTAACGCTAGACAATGGTAATTCAGCTGTTGAAAAGCAACAGGGAATACGGAATTCCAATAACAGAAAGTTGGAAACCTTTCTCTATAACCCGTATTCATCACTTCAGCTCGTATGTTCTCCCTAATCTAAAACATCTGCCAGTGATTGTAGCAACATAAATTTACCCTGACGATTTAATAGTAATAGGGAATAACATATTTAATCCGCTTTACTTAATAAAAACATATGAATAACAAAGTAAATTGTAGCTAATCGTTAAGTTTAACTATAACTTTAACGAAAAGTTTGGATTTAGAGAACAGAAAACTAAAGGAATTTAAATAAGTATCACCTATAACTTAGAGAATGTAGAACTAATAGCATTCTGCTCCTAATGTTTTACTAAATAACCGATTATCATCCGCCATAGATATTGCTAGATATTTCAACATCAGCACATCAACAGAAACTTGGCCGACTTCACGGTAGATATCATCGACAATAATGGCTTTATCTCACGCGCAAAAACACTTTGCGGTGAGATCATAGACGGATACGGGGTAAAAAACACCGTTACGTAGCCATTTGAATGAATATACACTTGTTCTTGGTAACACTATATTCTGCAGCAGTTCAAATGAGAACATTGTTATAACAAAGAGATTCGAACAGATAGCGGCCAAAGTGTAAAGGGCAAGAGCGATTTGTGTACAATACGTGGCATCATCATTTTATAAACAATTTAATCTTTATGTGTGCGAATGTTTTCAAGGGATGCCAAATACGTTTCTAAGAGTACTCTTTCACGATATATGAAGATAACCGAACTAATAACAACTCTAAGCTTTACACATTAATCACTCAAAGACAATCTAAATTCCTTAAAAGATACCCACCATTGTACTTAAGTGTATACTTTTAACAGTGGTAGTGCCCGCTTTAACATCTTAGCACTGCAGGGCCGGCACGCCCG
>DVQG01001657.1:0-10289 GCA_018231605.1 Papilio ambrax
TTAATATGTGAGAACCATTTTTAATAGAAAAGCAAGATGACAAGTGACATTAGTTTCTTATTTTTTTTTGACCGACTTCCCAAAAGAAGGAGGTACTCAATTCGTCGATAAGTTTTTTTTTATTTTTTTTTAAATATATATTCTTTTTAATCATAAACAATTAGCGTGCGCACACCTGAAACTACACTATCGTACAACCGATTAGTCTCGTTTTGATTCCTATATGCTCATAAAACGTGCGCACACTACTCGATTTTTTGTTGTGCGACTAAACAGTTGAATTGGCTGCAAAACAATCGATAATCGCAAAATAGTTGTGCGATAATTTAGTCAAAGGTGTGTCCGCTTAACATGTAAGTTTATCAATATGTATAATTACCTTAAATAAGTATAAGAATTTATAATTACTAATAGATAAACATTGATTTAAAGAAGGCAAGAGAGGAACGGTTTTTTTAATTTCTTAATTTATGATTCTAAATTCAAATTCGATTCGTTATAAAGACGCGTATGGACGTAGTCTATGTTACGAAATATGTTATTAAGTTAAAGCCTATATATTAGGTACTAGCAGGGTTTTGTGTCAGACACATAAAGAGCAGTATTATAAAACAAAATATCAAAGTATTTCATTTCTCTTTTCGAGTTGAATGTAGGTTTTGTTAACGAATGGTCAGTTCTGTTTAAGCAAAACTTTAACTGAATAGTTCATATGTAAGTTAAAATTTTGCTTACACAGGTTTTAACTAAACATTTCGACTTTTCAGTTAACTGTCGGTTATAACTGAGCGTCTGCAGGCTTTAGTATTGTAAGATGTGAATGTTTGTGAAAAACAAGAGTTAATTTTCAAGTTTGTTTCATTTCTTTACCAATTTCCCATTTTACGAATTCTTACCAGAGACTAAAGAATATTATAGGGACATTTTATTCTAATATAATTACATTTACCTTGTCATAATTGAATTAAATAAATCTCAATACAATCTAAAATAATTACGATATGTATGTGGAGGAATAGTATTGCCTAGATTTAGACATGAGAAACCAAAATTAAAACTACAAATAAAATGTGGACATTAGCAATAATTTTATTGAAATATTTTTTTTTAACAATCTTAATTAAAAAATATTTTTTATTACAAATATACAAATTAATAATGCCTTAAGATGAAATAGAAAGTTTCTCGAATTTTTAAACATTTATAAAGAACTAACCAAATATGTTTTAAATTTTATCTATCCGATTATAAAATGTTGCAAGTTCTTGAGTTAGTCTGATTCCTTATTTCTGTTTCGACTCTTTCCTCTACTTTGTGGACGGCCTCCTCCGCGTTGTCCATTCCTTTGTGCACGTTTTCTGACAAATATAAAAATAAATTAAACATACATACACGAGTAAGTATATTTACGTGTAACCACACCACTAATTGTGAGGTAGTAAGGAAGGAAGAAGGGTGTTATAAGGTTTTTTTAACATTATGTGTATTCTATGCATCATTAAAAAGAATAAAAGAAAAAAATCCAACATTTTCTTGTGGCAAAGTGTAAATAAAAGTCTTTGCTTACCTATAACTTTTTCTTCGATAACTTTTCCTTTACCCATACAAGAATTCTCTTTCTCCCTGATTGATTGGAAAATACGTGCAAAACGACCTTTCTCCTCAACTTTATTTTCGACCACTACGTCTTCATTATGTGCGTCTTCATTTGAATCGATGTTATCCTCACTTCTAACAATCGGCATAACCGCTTGAGTTTTAGTTTTACCAGCTTGAGGGCTAGATTTGTCGGAAGCACATAAAATCGTCTCGTTTTCCGACTGTCCAGTATCACTCTTCTGACCATCATCACTGTGTGCGCTTAAATTAGGACTTATTTGCGATATGTCTGGTATATGAAGCAAATCCTGAATGAACGGCGACTTTGGAGGCGGAGAGTTTGTTATTTCTGCTGTTTTGTTCGGTATTACAAGCGTTGTCTTTTCATCGATATGCAGTGGATCTAATTTTACTTCCGTCTTATGTATAATGTCTTCCACAACTTCCATTTTAATTACTGTGTCTTTTTCAAAATTTTTGATGACATTTTCGATTTCTTCTTCAGATTTATCAATGAGTTTATCCGGGCTTCGTAAAATGTTCTTTGTTTCGAATTCTGCAAGCGCTAGCGAAGGCGTGCCTTTTATTTCAGCTTTTAATGAACTTAAATGTTCATTAAAAGAATCTTTGTTTATGTCCGGTATATCGTGTGTACTACCAGTTTCATCAAGGTCGTTTATGTTGACGATGTGTGAGCCGCTCACATTCGCTTCTAATGAATCTATCGATCCGATTTCTTCATGATTGTTTGCATTCACAGTGTCTGTGTTGTTTTCATTGTTGTTGGCATTCAGAACGTCGGCACTAAACATATCGCCGATTTTTTGCCCTGGTATTTTTTGTAGCGGTGGTAGTTCGGTTAAAGATGTTTTTTGCGTTTGTTCTTGCGATGTAGTTAATTCGTTGCTTAAATCGTCGTGTGAAGTCTTGGTGGCGGTGAGCAGCGTGTGGCAGCCGCCGCATGACACGTTGTCGACGATGTAGCCGTCCATGGCGGTGACCCGCTTGGGCGTGTATTGATTGTGTACTGCCTCGTTTGAGTTATTGGCGTCCTCCTCCTCCTCCAAACACAATTTGTTGTGTCGCGACTCACCGCACGTGTAAAGTAGACCGTTATCTGTAATGTATTCGCGATACTGATACATTAACGCAATATTTAAATGAAAAATGTTTTTTTTAAATATCCTTCTAAATAGATATTTAGGCACGATATTTAGGAATAGACGATTCTAGTTGATATCGGCGTGTTTGAGAAATTACTGTTCGAGTACTATGAACGAAATTATATAGCATTAGTGTAGTTCGTTTTCAGTATTTTTGTTTACGCCATTTTTTAAGTTTTAGCTCTTATTTAAGAACTTAATTTGCATGTCATGCAGGTGTAAAATTAATGTTTGCTGCCAGTAACATAGGGGATATTTGTATTTTAACAAATGCACGTTATTTAAAAAGGAACACCTATTTGTGATTAATACCAACAAAGTTTTAAAAATAATTATAGTATCGTAAATCGCGAAGATCCATTTCCTGCCCCCGAGAGCAATTTAACCAAACAATGATCGACGATTTATCACACAGTATAGAGAACTTAGCAATAAACCTTATTCTATATTTCATGCATGAACGAGATTTTTAAGTAAAGGCTAAACATTGACAAAGACTAAGATTCACAAATACAGAAGCCTCACCAGTAACAAAAGCGGTATGCATCGCACCGCAAGCCACTAGCTTCAGCTGATAACCATCGAACATTTTCTCCATGTCTATCTCAGTGGGAGTGGTAACATTTTCTACCTCCTTCGGCATCCCCAGCTGGCCCTTCTCGTTGGAACCAAATGCTAGGATCTGACTCTCGTCCATAGACAACAGGAAGGTATGGTTAGCTCCGCAACATGCGCTTTTGATCGGTACATTTAGTGGAAGCACCTCCGGAGAGTATATTGTCGTGGCTGTGTTGGGGATACCGAGCTTCTGACACTCATTATCGCCTGTTACGAAAACTGCACCTTTTTCTGGAAGAAAACATTGTTAAAATGAACTGGATAAAGTCGTGGCTAACTTTCATGGATTCTTCTTTCTATCCAGTAATTGAATCTATAAACTTTGTTTTGTTTTACTGTTACCAGTAATGAAGACGGTGTGGTAATATCCACATTCGACGAAGGCAATGCGCTCCATGAACTTGAGCTCGGTGAGGCGGCTGCAGCTGCGCGTGCCCTCGCCCACTCCCAGCTGACCCTCAGAGTTCGACCCGCACACGAACACTCGCCCATCCTCTGTACACATTCGTTGAGGTTATTCCCACATTTTTAACGTTGGTGCTGGTAACACTACGATATGACTAGTAGGGGCATATTACAGTACGACTTGCAAGAAGCTAGCTATGACCTGTGAGTATGGCGGTGTGGCTGCTGCCGGCAGAGATCTGGCGCACGGGCGCAGGTGCAGCCTCTAGCTCAACTAGATGCGGCACACTGCGCGGCTCCGTATCGCCTGCCCCCAGCTGACCCTCCTCATTGCATCCCACAGTGTAGATGGCATTCGTATCTGCCATAGTAATAGCTTGTGTCATTAAATGAAATGACGATTTTCAAATCTTCAAAGTTCAGCAGAAAATCAAAGAAGCGTTAATTCATCGTTACATATTTTCGTTTGACCTGTAACGAAGACGGTGTGTGCGCGTCCGCAGGCGACGAACATGGCTCGCTGGGGCTTGAGCCACTTGACGCAACTTGGTCGCGTCGCCTCCTCGCGGTGACCCAGCCCCAGCTGTCCCCACGCGTTCCCCCCGAACACGAACACGCGACCATTTTCTGCACAACACAGACATAATGGAAAAAAGTAGCTCAAAACCTTTGCTTTACACTATCCTATATCCCCGGAATCCTAGAAGTTATTCACGCTAAGAAATCATCTTTTGCCGTACGTATCCCAAAAGTCAATGTACTTGGAAAAAACTGTAGTGTACAGTTAACATAGTTTTATATTCAAGATTTTGGTAGTCAAGGAACGTAAGGCTTAAATAATAATGAGGTTAACATGAGCTACACCTATTTGTATCAATTAATTTCTTTTGCTGTACGTCTCGTCTAATTTGATTACTAGATTCAGTGGCATAAAGTGAGTTCTACACACGCGAAACCGCAAATAAGTATGTGTTCATAAAAGTAATCGTAGTCAAAGATCAATGTCCTATGTTAATTTATTGGTTTTTATTATTTGAAGACTTAAGTCACGTAAAGGGCCAATTAAAGCGTTACTTGACAAAGGTCAAAGTCACCTCTTGGTATAGTAAAGTAATGCTTTGTTACTGGTTAAGATAAAATCGTCTGGACTATTTAAGAATACAGTAAATACTATTTAAAAAAGTAGTTTGCAGTTTAGGCCTCTGCCACACCCTCATCTAAAAAGTTCCTGCAACAGATGTTGATGGCGTCTCCCTCTATTAAACATTTGTTTTATGATTCAACAGTGGAAACTCACATTTTAAGTGTATAGTGTTGAGTACTCACGACAGATGACAGCGCTGTGCTCGTCGCCGCATGAGATGGCAACTACAGGGTCGTTTTTGATGAAGAAGTGACTCGGCTCGTTGTCCGCGAACCGCGACTTGCCGAATGTGAACACTGCGCCCGTATCTATAAACAAAATTTAAATAAAAAACCTTTATTACACAAAAACAATTTTGTACAAAATCTAACACACGCAGACGTAATAATTGACTATTATCATATTGAAATACAAGGAAAAGAAACCGTAGGCTCAGTCCCGGATATCTGTTAGATTCTGGATGGCCACTGAGGGAGTTTTAGTCGTTAAAACCTACATAATCCTACTTTTTTTAGAAGTAGGATATCTTTTTTAAGATCCCCAAATAAAAAAAGTAACAATTGCTGAAACTTTGCTTCATTCCAATACGATTTGTAGAAACAGAATTAATGAACTAATAATGTACTATCAATTAAAAATGACGTAAGTGCTTTCCGCATAAAATATATACATAAATATTTGCGTAGGTGTCTGTAAAAGTGCTATAAAAACGTAGTACTCTTTGAAATAACGGAGTTTATTACTTTGGACGCACGAAATATCCGTTGACCTTGAGGTAATGTTCAGCCCCTAATCGGACATCAGATCGTAATCATGTACGAAACTCAGTAAGGCTTTCATTTGCCGAATTAGTTAAGGCGCTGGAAATAGAAACTATGAATATGTTTTATTACGCGAAAATAAAATTACACGGCTAATGTTAATTTTGACCTTCTAGAGCTTTTTTCCTTTTCATGCGTACTTCATGGAAAGCAATTGTCACTTGGCCATGAAAATAAAATAGTTAGGGCCTGTCCCACCGTTGTTTTTTCAGATAGCTTAAAAAATAAGGGAAAAAATCCGATATTTCCATCACATATTTCACACGTTCGATTGTTATCAGACAATTTACAATTTGGTGCGACAGGCCGTTGATATATTAAACTAAAAATAAGTATGTCTTAGAATATGGTCGTGGTGTACCTACTTGGAGATTGTATTATGTTTACGAAACTTGAAAAATATCAAATTTACGTTTTACAACGGTAAACTGCAATTTTTATTAACTGTATACATTTGACTAACTATATTATTATATTCTTGTTTAAATCCACTGGTCGGTGTCTTAATATTTCCCACATGGGTTATTTGAGGGGCAGATTACCAAAAGTAGTTTCGTGTACAATCAGGCTTTCATCACTACATTACTAATGATTTCTATACATTTAAATTTTATATAATTTTATAGAAAATTCTAAAAATATAAATATTTACCATTCTACTCGCATTATAGTGTTTAATTCGTGTTGGTAAGTGGAGTAAACATTGAAAAGGGGCAAGAAGGGTCAAGAAGGAACTATAAGAAACGCATGCTTGATACAACGCCGTATTCTCTTTTTAATTTTTTTTTGCTTCAATTATTTGGTCAAAAAAATGTGAGATATGAAGCTACAAAATGTTTTCATCCACACGACCCAAATTCAATGGTATTACAAAATCAATAGCAATTTAACGGCGATCATGTAATAAGAATACACTACGTCCATTATACAAAACGGTAAGTTAATTTCAACTATTTTTCAATGTTATAAAACAGTTGGTACAAAAATTTTCAATTCGACATAAAAATCACAAGAAAGTAATTTTATTACATGCATTACGTTTTTGTGTCAATTCCAAAAACAACATATTTATTAATCTGTAATGTCAACTAATCCGCGCCAAAATGTTTTTTTTTAATAATTTGAAAATGGAACAAACCTGGAATATCGTCAGCCATGGCTACTATTTCGTGTTGTGGTTACGAGAGGGCGCTCGCCATGTCCAGCGCGCGACGGCCGCGGCGCGACGACTGACCGTTGCCCACGTGCCACCCTCACCTTCACCACGTATTTACTTGGAAATTACAGGCACATACAAACGTAGAATGGAAAAATCTTTTACCATAACGCCTCAACATCAATTTATGTTATTAAAATGTATAGTGTACTATTCTTAGTTATAATAAATAAAACCAAAAAAATATTTCCTTACATGAAATATTTTCATGAATGTAGTTGAACGAACTAAAATATAAGATTTTTTTGTAAATAAAGGGCTGTAAGTTAGACATTCGACTAGCTTGTTATATGTTTTTTTATCATATGAGATTTTAAGCTCTATGAAGGAAGAAAGTTGATTAAAACCAACTAAATTCATTGCCATAAAACCATGGCACAATCAGTGTGTCTACATTTAGAATTATGATATTCAGTGACATTTCTGGACTTTTCCATAGCTTACGAGTGCAACGGACAGAGGGCGTTGCGTGTCCAGCTCCGCGCTGCACTTCGTACAAATTACTGTTGACGCTATAAAATCCACGCGCGCTATTGATTATTCTGTAGATAAATGCTAACTATTGAAACTATATGACGTCATAAACATTTCCTTTAAAAGGTTTGCGTTGCTTTTACAGCTTAAATTGAAAACAAAGCATTTAAGTCTGTATCTATGAATTTTATATTTCCCAAATTGCAATCCAAGTAAATGATAACAACGAATTAATCCATTTAACTATTTTAAACATCAAAATAGCATTTGTTTTGGTATATTGTATCGAGTTAAATGGTGTTAGATTACAATTTAAGACAGCGGGTCCATTGTAACCGTTATTTCAGTAACCTACAGACAATAAAATACAATTGTTGCCAACAATGAAAATATTTCTACCATAATCTCTATACTTATCAGTAAAGTTATAACTACAGTAAAAAGTTGTAACTGTTTTGTTGTATGTATCGTGCTACGAGTAAATATATTTCTACAACTACTTAAATATTAGATCAAACATGTAGCCTCATGAATGGCAGAATCGATTTAAGCGATTCAAATGACGTATTATTCTGAGTAATAGTAATCATTGCTTGTTACGAACCTTGACCTGTGGGATATAGAATTGCAATTAATCGATTCTAAACATAAATAAGTGACGATAAAAGTTGAAGGTTTGGTTTCTTTAACGTATAGCATTTAATACAAGACTTAATAAAAAACGATGACATTTGTTCCTATCGGGGATCACTAAAACTTATTTGTAATAACAAGTAAAATTCTCAAATAGTTACTTATATTTTTAATTTATGAACTAAATCGATTTTTATAAACTAAGACAAAAAATAGTAAAATGGTCTCATATAATTTAAACGCCTATCATTTCAGTAAATATTGTATTTCACAGTAACGAAGCCTTAATTGTTGAATTTGTTAATACGTATGCGTACTTTGTTACGCATACTGTGAGGGGTCAATCTGTGCTATTAGTCCGTAGTATGTGACCCACTTCTGTCACTACAAAGATAAAGAATCTTTGTACATTACTCTTGATGCAGTACTGAAAACATTGATTCTGCATGTATTTTAATATTGTTAATAGCACTACTTTAGGATGTTAATGTTAATGTAAACTTCAAGAAAATATTACTAAACTATTATGAATAGTATACTTGACCTTGAAAAGTTATAGATGTCAGGATTATAACAATAAATGTAGCCTATTGTAGATTTGATGATTAATTAGTTTTTTATTACATGTAAATCACGCTATGTTCAAGTAACTTAAGTTAAATTTTGATTACTAACAGTAAAAAGGCAATTGTTATTGTTTAAGTCAAGTTAAGGTCATATAATGATAAAATTAATAAGCTTCGTTACGTTTTATTGATAATACATTTATAATTTGGTTTTGTTGTTGGCAGGATTGAGTTTTTAATATGTTTTATACGAAATTTGCAATAAGTTTCAAACGATTTAAGAGATAAATATTTACTCTTTTTTTACGGATACTTGTACCATTGTGGTCTTAATTCTATTTGAAATAATAAGGTAAAAAGAAAAAAGCTGTAATATTTCCTTACATCGCCCGCGTCATGCTGTTCGTGGCGCAGAGGTTGTTGGTTGTTTGGCGCGCGTTGCCATGGCGACCGTATCGCAGCATCTCGCGCCGCGAAATACACCGCCATCCAGGTCGTCGACCCGATCATATCCATATATTTTTCTATGAAGGATCGGAATATAACTTAATCTAGTTTTATTACTTTTTTACAGTTAGCAGTTGGCAATGTTTTTACAAGCCTAGTGTGTATTTCTGTAACCGGCGGTTTCGTAGGCGGATTTAGACTTGATAGCAATTCTAAATTCGCCTGTATAGATTGTGAGAATCGGGTCTATATGTAGCCTTCACTTGAAAGAATAGGGATCGTCACAGATATGTCAGAATAATGTACCTGTTCGGTGCACTATAACTCCTGTTAAAAAAATGTATTGCAATAATAATCATTACATATGAAATTTAACTTAACCTATAAAAGTTAATAGGATTAAAAAACTTTAATTTTTACCCTTTACATGGTCATGTTAAATTTTAAAACTAAAGTACACACATCGTTTTTTCTACCCGTGTTGCCTTCCAACATATTTTTGCTACTCTATACTAGATGGCGCTGTACACGTTTAATAAAACAAAATTTGCTTGACCATTTCTTTATTTACTTACATTCCAAAAGTACAAGTAAGATACAAATAAAATAAAACAAAAAATATTTTTTGTTTCAATATGACACAACATTTAATGATTCTGTACAAATTAAAATTATTCATATATAAAATAGAATAAAAAGTTGACATGAAAATAAATTATTTTGCTTTGAAAATTATTCTGTAACTAAAACTATGGAGGTAAGAATATAATACTAAAATGATAAATTTCTTACAAAACGGTGGACGTGGTATTGAAAACCAAATCTTAGAGAAAATTAACACATAACATCATTACATTGATATTAAAGCACTCAAAATAATTATAAGGACTGGTATCCACTTGGGTGCAGAACAAGAACTTACTAAAATTAGCATTCATTTCAATTAATCTTATGAAAAAAACTGATTATTCATTAGAATACTGCACCTTTGGTGGAATCCAACCTTTGCATACGTCTACTCATCTTTTTACATTATCTCTCTTTTATTCATAAAGAACAAGGGAGACAATATATTTTTGAGAATTTAAATAAATTCACAATAAGAATGCGCGCACACCTTTGACTAAACGACCCCACGACAGTTTAGTTTCGCTTTGATTCCTATGATCTTATATGGGGAGCGCACACTACTCGATTTTTAAT
>DVQG01001658.1:0-10287 GCA_018231605.1 Papilio ambrax
CGGCGAAGAATTTCAAAGATATGTGTGAAGTCACCCCGCAGTGGGCATTGTGGTTGACAATAAACTAGTCAAATTTTATATAGGCTCCCAGCCCCTCATTAGAGACGTTTAATAAGCTGATGAAGATGATATTCTACGAGTTTCTGCAATTGTTTGAAAAATTACCTTAATCTTGATAAATTGCGTTCGCTCTAATGATTCATATAATTATCGAATCTTCACTTAGTACGTGTAAATAACCTCAAAAGTGCATAATGACAGCGGTGCCTTGCAGGCGTGAGTCGATTGCTACATTTCTATCTCTGCCGGGCCCCTATCGCCATCATCTATAACAGTACCGCTGTAATTATTATATGCTCTTTGATGGAAGAGATTCGCCAAATATAGTACACCGATTACTACGGTAGTGTCAGCAAAAACAAAACTAGTTTTTATAATAATCATACTGTTATACTTGGATGGGACTTATATTTGAATGGATGCATGTTTGTTACTACGTATCTCCACAAAGACTAAAAGGATCTCGATGAAATTTGGCACAGAACATCTAGGCTTCTTTATCTAAGTTTTTTTCAATTTCAAGCGGCCGAAATCGCGGGCAAAAGCTAGTTTCATTCACATTTATGTAAAAAGGTAATAGTTTTATCAAGTTCATGAATATGTAGGAGTCTTTCTGTTCTTGTTCATTCTCATACTGTAGTCCTTTTCAATTTTATCTTAAACTTTCTCCTGCAATATCTACTTTTAATTATTACTCTTAACTAAACCTTATAAAAACTTAACGTGGGTTTGGATCGTGTTTGAAAAAACTGAGATTGCGGCATCTAGTTATTAAAATATTTTGTTTGTTTTAATCTAATTTCATCTGCTGACGGTACTGATGTTAGCCGGCGGCCGCACTCGCGCACGTAAGATGAACATGACATGCACAACTCCAGTCCGGCGCCGGACCTGACATTTCTTCATTAAAATTCTATTAACGGAAGCATTCTCTACTCTTAAATACCTTATACCACTCACCAATTTATATTACACACGATAATAAATCGTATGTTGTTACAAATATAATTCCAATTCGAATAAATCGATAGTCAATTTGATAGCATGTCTGTTTAAATAACAATACAATACATTTTGTTACGTATTCAATTAAAATAAGGTTTAATTTTGTTTGTATTAAAAACAAAAACATTAATGAAAGATGACCATCGGCTTTTCTCTAATATATGCGAATCGGAAGTCGATCACGATTTAAAAAAAAAACTTTTAAATGGAGGGGGAAAGGCTTTTAGTTTATTTGCCGTAACATGTAAACAAATAGTAATTTGAACTTTCCTAGTAAAAAAACAAATTGCTCGTAAATAGATTGTATTGAAAAGTTTTAATGGAAATAATGATTAGGTAATAGAAGCGTAATAAAAAACAAATTAATCGAATTCATTTGCGGCCTTTTGCATTTCGTAGAAGACCCTTGATTTCTAATTTTACCCAAAGAAGTCTGGTTTTAGACAGTCAACACACAGTAAGGTAAACGACCCAGTATTTGACCACTATTGACAGCATAAAAATATATTAGTAACTAGAATAAAACTATGAGGAAAACGCCTATTTCCCCCTACTTCATGTTTAATTATGGCTAAAGGCACACTCTTTATAGTATTAAATTTATGTATTCGTAGCGAATGTTCTAAACCAGAAGAATCAGCGGTCACTTCGCTATTTTAGCTAATTTAACCGCTTGTTCGTTTGTCACCTTAGAACGCGCGCACATCTTTTACTAAACTATCGCACAACTGTTAAGTCGCGCGTTGATTTTTATGAGCTTATATGGAGGTGCAAACTCTATTCGATTTTTAGTTGTGTTAAACTAACCAGTTAATTAGATGCAAAACAATCAACAATTGTGCGATGGTTTAGTCAAAGATGTGCGTGAGCTCTTAACAATGAAAATCATTTAACACTGCCTTATCTAACATAAGCACTTGTACCTTAATATCTCCATAAAACATTAAGATGGAATATAAAATGTTTAATGCGATGAAAGTTTAGACAAATGGTATCAGTCAATCAAACCGCATAGCACCGTTGTATCAAAATTGTTGCCGACCCAAAAGCGAGATAAAACGCACACTTCCTGTAGGGTTGTCCATCGAAAATTATTAATTTTCACTTTAAAAATTATTTCATATTTTTGTTAGTAACAGAAAGAAAGTATTGGATATTTTTAGTTTAGTGTTCGTGTAAAATTAGAAATTTTCCTAAGTTCATACATAAAGAAGTTTCTTTAAAACATCCGGTATACTCTTCAGTATAGTTGAAAACTTGTTGGCAACCCTAGTTGGGGTAAACCCTACGCGGACGGCAGCAGTTGCGGTGAGACGGAGCATCAGACGAACCATAATTAACCCATTTGTTTGCAACCGCGACGCAGATCTGTAAACACTTACTTAGGATGCCTTCACACATAAACTGTTGAAAATAGAAAAGGGTATTTTTATCTAGGAGACTTTATATTTACGTCAGATTTGTTAACTCCATCCGCTTGGAATTAAAAAAAACTAAGTAGACTACATCAATGCTTTTCAGCGAGATTCATTTAAACAGTTTAAGCTACAAACTCTAATCTCTAAAAATTAGTAAGAAGTAAGAGAAAAAGCAAAGTAAATGTTATGTTATTCAAGCTGCACTTAGCTGTAAAGCATTACGTGTTATAAATAATTCTATCAAGTTTTTTTTAAATTAAAAAAACAACTAGTTCGTCTAACAAACATCACTTAGTTTTTTTAAATACGAACGTTGGTTACACATTGTTAGTTTTTATCTATACTAATAATATAAAGCGGCAAGATTTGTATTTTTGTATTTATTGATATAACTCAAAAACTACTGGGCCGATTTCAAAAATTCTTAGACCGTTAAAAAACTACGTTATCCGTGAGTAACACAGGCTATATTACTTATTTTCACTCGGACGAAGTCGCGAGCAACTCATTGGATTCAGCACCTAAAAATTTAGTGAGATTCTTTAAATAATTTATTGACAAACATGTGTACTCAACCTTATAAATTCTTAGATACATGAGACAAAAACTGCCGCGAGGTAAGTGTGGACAAAATTATTAAGCGAGTATATTTGCTTTGTGATTGTCGTGTACGTCAGCGGTTCTACGATCAAAGCAAATGTAGACATCGCCTACAAAGACATACGTTGTAAGGTTACTGAGAGCTCTGTAAGAACGAGGTTTGTACGAACCTAAACATTTTACTCGTCTAATTCTTGTGTTACAGAGAATTTTATAGCTTGTTTAATAATTAGTGTAAGATAGTTTATAGTCTATACTAATATTATAATATAGAGGAAAGTTTGTTTGATTGTAATTAAATAACTCAAAAAGTACAGGGCCGATTTAAAACAAAATTTCACGATTAAAAAGCTACGTTGTCAGTGAGTAACATAGGCTATGTTTATATTTTTTAATTTCACGCAGACGGAGTGTGATAACATATCAAGTTAAGTAGAACATACGTTTATAGACCATCAAAGTGCCATTTTTTGAAACAAATGTTTAATAAATGACCTCTTCGACGTGCCATCGAAAAATTTTAACTGCGATTGTTACGTCAATTCCATGGTGCGTCTACTTCATAACTTTTTCGTAGTGTTTTTATAATTTACGACGTGCCCATAATATTACGTCGTGTGCCATTTATGGCACGCGTGCCAGTGGTTTTGATGCCATTTTGACTTAATACCAGTCCTTTAATTGTTATTAAAAGAGACGTAATGTAGATATCTTTTAATACAATTAGGTATCTCCTTAGGTACCACGACGTGTCTTTTAGTTTTTTTTTATCAGACTGAGATACTACAAGTGCTTTTCCTACAACTTATCTTTAGTTGTACCATCGACTGCTGCCTTTCATCACTCGATTAATTCGTGTGCTCGAATCGATTTTACGTGTCGAGTTGTCAAAAATCGATTAGTTACTTAGTACGCTGGTAGCCCACATTAAATGATCACGAAGTGATGAAGTGAGGCCTGTCTAATTTTATAATATTTAGCATTAATAAGCCACAGCATCGCTTAATTAGTGGCACAAGCTTTAACAGAAATTTAAGTCATAATAATTTTAAGAAAAATCAATTATAAGGTACGTTTGATTTCTGTATTGATTAATAATTATAACTGCTTTGTTCTTATGAGTTAAGTAACAAAATCAATCTACGGAGACTCATTTAAATTCTTTAAAATTAAGTAATAAATTTTTTTAACTAAATTTTTTTTTAGAGTTAATATAGGGAGGGCCCTGAAAAAAAAAAAAAAAAAACGTAGTGCTATACAGCGTTAAGTTGATTTATATTTCTGTTATGCTACTATAAATAATTTTATAGCTAACAGTAGTAAACAGTCTTAACAGTAATCATGCACGGCAAGTAGGAAGTCAAGTGTTGTCTAAGTTAGCAGCGCTAAGTGCCTTCAATCAGTTAGCGGTAGCGCCTTCATATTGCTGTCTGATATGTGTTAAATGTACGTAGCTTTAGAAATAATTAACTGGTAGTCAATTTAAAAACTAAGTATAATACATTGATTTTGTTAACCGAACATTTCACATTTGAAAATGTAACAATTTTCTCGCAACCTATTATAGTAAAACATATTAAAAAAAAGTAAAACATAACGTAAAACGTACTTTACTCTTCTGTCAGTCCGTCAGTTGGGAAAAATATTTCTTTGTTTATTGATGACTAGCTTTCACCCGCGACTCCGTCCGCGTTGAATTAAAACAAACAAAAGTGAATAACCTGTGTGTTCTTCCAGACTATCATCTATATTTATACCGAATTTTATCGACATCCTTTCAGCCGTTTAGGCTACAAACTACAAAAATCTAAACCTTAGCATTCAAATATTAGTAGGATTTCATTTTTGTTATAGGCAGGCATTTATCTTAAATTCATTGCTGCATTCAAACTTTTAGATTAACGAAATATTTCTTTGCGACAAACAAGTTACCGTTCCTAACAGAGAGGAGACAGTGTCGCAAAAACCATGAAAATCATCGAACAGCGGTCGACGACACCCTTGACGAAAGCGTTCGTTGCCAAAAATTTAAAGAAAAACCGGTAAATTAATACGATTTTTTTTTTCGTGCGTTTTTTCCGATTGCAAAAAAAAAATCAGCCTCCGGCGTTACACCTGTCGGCCAATTGTTGGACAAACGATAAATGTTGGGCCAATGGTTGGCCCCTTGTTAACGACACGCGATCACTAAAGAGCACATGCGATTGATTCTGGCTTCTGTGCAGTCACGTGATGTTAATTTGTCGAAGCTGTGATTGGATATTCAAATAAGAAATGGAAGCGAGTTAAGCATCTGTTCTTTTTACATCAAGTAATATTTTAAATGCGAAAGTTTACATGGATGGATCTTTGTTATAGTTTGTAGTCTTAACAGCTTAACGTATTTCTGAATAATGTAGAAGATAGTCTGAAAAAACACATAAGCTACTCACTTTTCTTTTTTTTATTTCCACACGGACGAAGACAAGGGCGAAAGCTAGTATGTAATTAAACATATACGTACTGATTATGGTCATCAAATACTTCGATTGGAAACTTTTGCGTGTTTTCGTGCGAACTAATAAAACCGTTGTTAAACCAAAAATGTACAGAAATTTCGAAACAGACAAAACAAAACATCTTCAATCCGAAACAACGCGATCCTCTGGCAGCCATTCATAAAAAATACCGAGGAAATTGGCCCGAGACAAAGTAAAAGGCGAATCGAAAACTGAACACTTTGAAAAAAGAACAAAAACCCGGAATCGAGAGAAAAAAACATCGATATTGGAAGTGGACGGGCGCGAGGCGTGCGTGACAATTTACACGTTTTAATCGATCGGTGGCGCTATGCGATGCAAAAATCGATTAGCAACTATTATTAATTTTAAACTGTTCATTGATTTCTCTGTCAATCTGTTAATGTTATGGTACAACAAGTGTTTTTAAAGAACATATAGTTACAATAATTAATACAGACTCTAAGCCTTAACTTTTAAGGAATACCCTTTTTCTTTGCGTCCTCTACTTAAATTTATTGCGAATGTCTATGGGCAGTGGTCGCTTCACCATTGTTGAATACAGGTGGCCGCCTAACTTTTATTAGCGACTCAGTCCGCGCAAAATTAAAAAAAAGTCACCTAAGACAAATTTCATCGATATCTGTTGAGCCGTTTAGGATACAAACGCTAACAAACATCCATCGTATTTCGCATTTATGTTAATAAGAATTAAATTTATTTTTACGCAATCCCACTCGATATTACTCTTAATACAAGTTGTATAACGAAAGCCTAAAATCTCGAATTCAATTAGACACATACGTCTAAAACGATTTTGCCAGACAATACATTCACAATGAATTAAAAACATGCCCGCTTTTATTCCGTCATGTAATAAAGTACGCTTCTATTCTACCTCTGGAAGATTACCAAGATAATAGCGTTATAAATGAGAGGGATCCTCGTCGCGAAATAAAAACACAGGCTAAAATCTCCCGCTCTGTTATCTTAGGGCCTCCGAAAATATTGGGCTCGCTAAGCGAAGAATAACAATAGCGTCTGCGCAGGGGGATGCCTACCACCCACCCTTATCATTTTAGGACTCCGCTGAAAAAATACTAGACTATATTTGCTGTAAAATTTAGGTCGACAGATAAAATGAAAATGATAATTTTTGGAATATGAAAACCTACATTCAAAAGTATCTTTTTACATCCATAATTTAACTAAAATAATTTTCATTATTTGAGGATTCTTATACAGTTACAGCATTTTTAAAACACAGACGATTTATCTAAAATGTATATTACATATGGAAGAAATTATCATAAGAGAAACATACAATATTGGAATCTAATAGATTTCACGACTCCGTCCGCGTGGAATTAAAAAAAAAGTAAGTAGCCTATGTATTCTTTCAAACTATGCTCTACATTTATGCCAAATTTCATCGAGATCCATTCAACTTTTTAAAAGTAAACCTCTAACAAACATCCATCCATCTAAACTTTCGCATTTATAATATTAGTACAATATATATTTATCATTAAACCAGTTGCAAGTTACATAATAAATATAAAATGTAATATTTGGAAGTGTTAGTACGAAATACGTTCTACTTTTTCCGTCATATAATGTTCATGTAAAGAAAAGTCTAAGATACGTCGAGAACATTCTCGAGTTCCTCATAAAAGGGACAGGGGCGTTATTTTTGGCAGACGCCCCTCTTGAGGCGTCAGCTAATTGCAACCGCTTCAGTCTTCTGTGTCAAGTGATGCTGCGATGCATTTTTAAGATTCCCTCGCCTGTCGAAACTTTGTATGGTGTTTATCAACGCCATCTATCGGTGCATAAGGTAAAATAGGTGCATGAAGATTTTTCATCAAAATTAAATATAACTACCATCAACTAGTTTTTAACTGATTGAGACAAATAACATTGAAAAATGTATATAATTTCCATTTCAAAATAGTTTATAAATGCAAAATACTTAATATTCAGTTTTGTTTTCTGTTTAAATTCACTTTATTTAAAATTTTGGAGGTTATTACCTTTCAAGTTAATTTAATAAAGAACCTTTCATTAATTTCGATTTACATTTGGCCTGAATTTAAAAATTATACGAGACCTTTAGAAATAATTACGTTGAAAATAGAATGAAAGATTTTTTTATAAAATCAAAAGTTTCTTGGTATTACGTGTTTATGGTCATATGAGCGACAGAAATATTGAGACTATCTGCCTACAGAGCCCTTTTATGGTTACTTAATCATATAGATTTCTTAATGTAGATTATACCACGATAAGGGATTCCATAATGACCTGTAATAATTAATAACCTAATCTAGAAAACAAAAGTAACTAAAGCGAAAAGGTTCTCTTAAGGATTTCGACTTAGGATATTTCGAAAATCGAATCTCAGACGTTAATTGTCTATGGTCTTTACACTTTTAACTATTTTATTAAAATAACTGTGTTATAAATGTTTTTTTTTTAATTTATTAATACTGTAACCTCATTTAGCACGAGTACTTTGAAGTATCGTGTGTATAGGCTGCGCAGGGCTGTCACTGATCTAAATAATTAATCTATTGTAAAACATCATGTGTAAAAATGACATTTAATCTATGTGACCTAGTTTTTTATAAAACACAATAAGAGTTTTGCACATTACCTTAGTGTGTTTAAGTATAAAGTGATGATTCTTATTACCAATATTTATAAGCTTTTACCGGCGACTTACCGCGAAGTTAAAATAAATATATTATGCTTATGTGCTCTTACAGAATAAGATTTGCATCTGTGTCAGATTTCTGTTTTTCAGTTTTTATATGGATGTTTCCGCAGTTACAACTTATGGTTAAACGTTTCGTTAAATTATACTTAGTGTAGAAAATTTGGCAACCCTACGCATTCCGTGGCAAGCGGGTGCTATTTTTTCATTTACGAATATTTTCCTTGGCGTACGATATTTTTTCAACGTGTTTTCCCAGTTGTAAGATAAACTACACTCCATCAAATGTTAGCTATATTTTTTCCATTGAACCCTCGACGCGCCTTCACTGTTTTTTTTAATTTCACCTACGAAAAAAAAACATCATTTTTTTTACTAATTTAACGTAATGTTAAAACGAAAAACGTTTTAGTGGGACAGTTTTAATTATTTTATGTCAAAATGATGCTATGAAGAAAGTATTCGTTAGAAGTTATCACTCACATTAACTGCGCAGAAACTTAGAAGAATTATATAAAGAAGATTAATAATAATATAGACGTATATTAGATTGTAAACGGCGCTTAAGTAGCAAAGCCATAGTTCAAGGTTATGGTAGGCGCATCGAGTTTTCGTCATCCAAATAATTCTGTCATCGGTCATCTCAGTCATTACTCCCTTCTTAATCATGTCACCTTCCTTTCACGCTATCGATCCATCCCTTACTAAGTCTACCTCTACCGGTGTACCTCCGCAATCAAAACTAACGTCCTTATTGTTATATGGCATCCCTCATAACATGCCCATACTATGCTAACCTTTTACATCTTAATTTCGCAATCACCGGAGCTACTCTCAAATTTCTAATATACACATTTCGTATCTAATCCATTCGTATTATTCCACACCATTTGCATTTCTGCCCCAGGTAGCGAAGTGTATTTCAGAATTCGGTAGTACTTTACATAAGTCACGGATCCCTTGAATCTTTAAATTGTATCGTTTGATAATTACCGGTGTAAGCTTGTCGAATGCGCCCGCGTAACCGCTCGCCCGTGACGTCACGCCGCACCATTGTCTCCGTCCAGCAGCGGCCGAGCAAGACTAAGTAACGGGCCTGGTGGTTACGATGGCTTGTGGTCGCACCTACAATGCAGTTATATTTGAATCTGCTTTTTAAAGACAAAGTGAAAGAAACTTCAATAACAGCCAGCATTGGGAAATGGATAGACTTCCTTTATGAAGTATGATATTGTTTCCACGTTAAGTGCGTTCTCATTTAATTCAATGAGATCCAATGAAGGGGCAAAACGAACTTAATGGTTATAGATGGCGCTACTCTCTTTACAGACTTGCATTTGTTTAGTTTACAGTTTTTATAGTCGTATGGTGAACTTTTCAAATTGCAGTCGAACTTTTTATCTAATCTTAATGGTTAATTGCCAATTGCAATTTCCGAATTTAATTATCCTGGGTGTCGAAAACGATTATCTTATCTTCATTTTAACTCACCCTTATTATATTTTTGTAACAATGGATTTTGGAGTTATTTGTAAAAGGGCATTTAATACACTCATACTCTATATGACTATTATTATAACTTAATAATATACTTAAAATTTACATATGTCTAAAGGCTGTACATAAGCTTAATATGTTTTATGTTTCACGTGAACAGACACAAAAGCAGCCTCTGACATTCTTTATTAACCCTTCTCCAACCGCGGATCCAGGTGATTTGTGTAGCGCGCCTAATACTTCTTGGTCATTATTTTATTATTTAATTAATCCTTTATCTAATAAAGGTAAAGCTGATCATATACCAGTTAACTGTTTAACAGTAGTAGTACCCGCTTTAACATCTTAGAACGAATGGGCCGGCACGCCCGGTGTAATACCACAGCCACACAGAAGACAGGCGTGAAATGGAAGCAATTCCGTGTTTCGTCTGATGACTGTGGTGCCGGAGGCCTAATTTAAGTCCCTTTCTCTTTACCACCCTTTTCTTATA
>DVQG01001659.1:0-10286 GCA_018231605.1 Papilio ambrax
GCGGATTCAGGTGGCCGCTTGCTCGTTTGCCACCTTATGTTATAAAAAAGAAAAGCCTCTGTATTTGTTACCCTTTACTTATCTTACTGTGGCAGAATAATTAACTTTCACAATAACAGATGCATTTATTTACGATAAGAATCATGGTTATTCGCATCTCCTTGAGGTAGATGCGGACAGACACCTGAAAACAATGAAGACGAAATTGCCACAATAATCGGCCCTCATGATCACGGCGTGAGACAATGGTACAGATAATGCGATAGGGGCTTAACCGAATAGCAGCTAACTCGATTATTCGGCCATCCGTGATTGTGTTTCGGCCTATTAATATTTGAATTTCGTTATATTATTGCGGCGGTCGGGCGCCGGCGGTAATCCAATATGCCTCGTTACGATATTAACTTGGTCTTGATTGAAGTGCGTGTGTTATGTTTTAGAGCGCTGTTAACTTTTGTATTAATATGTTAGTTTATTAATAATGTAAATTATATACGTGCGCTAAAAAAAATTTAACAAACTTCTCAGTGTATAACGGGATACCAATAAATTTAATAGAGAGTGTAGTAGCTTTTGACGTCGACTCCGTCCGTGTAAAATTAGAAAAAACAAAAGTAAGTAGCCTATGTTTTCTTTCAGACTCTCGACTACATCTATGCCAAATTTCATCGAGATCTGTTCAGCAGTTTAGGCTACAAACTATAACAAGCATCCATCCATGTAAACTTTCGCATTTATAACATTAGTAAGATTTATGTCTTGAGAACGCGTTAAACCTCTGATTTTATTCCTCTACGAATTCTCATAAAAAAACCTCTAAGCAGTGCTTTCTTTACTGATTTGTTTTTGTTTTATTTTGTACTTAAAAGTGTTTTATCAAGCAAAAGGTGTCAGTCTCTCAACATCCTTGCAGCGAGATGATGCACGATTAAAGAGACAATAGTGACTGAAGGCAGTACGACTGTTGGCGCGAGGGTGCGAGGAAGGCACCGCGCCCATCGCTAGATTAAAGAACAACTTAAAGGAAAGCAATCTGCTAAATAAGTACGCCCTGCTTAAATCGCATGGAAGTATGCTCTACTTCAAAAGTAACAGTTGTAAGCAAATTATTTTCAATTGAAAGCAATTGCTTGCTTCTTAATTATATACTAATTTGGTAGAATAACATAGTAAATGTTAAGATATCAAAGCTAAAAAAAAATTAGAACAAGCAAACATCTTTAATCGGCTTTCAATTTACTTAATTTCAAATCTTTTTGTAGGTAGTTTTAAAACACTAAAAGAAAAGCTATATCAAAAACTATACTGTCATTTGTACAAATAACAATAACAAATCGTAGAACTTTCCCCAATATTGCAATAGCGGATAGCAAAAATAACGTGGAGCATCTAAAAGTGGACGTAGTTGCTTGAATTATTTAGCTCGTCTCGTTACTTTAGCCGGTGTTTCCGCAGGTGTGGCAATCATATTGTCTCACCCACACGACAGGGGAGGGAATGTGGGGAAGGGGGGAGTTCTGATCTCCCCAGTCGCGCTTATTCTTTAATCTCGCTGATGAATTATGATTAGCAAGAGTGCACTCAATCCTATTAGTGTTGTCTGTTTCAAAAATGCCTCGTAGATTTGTTGTTCGCAATACACGCTACTCAATAGCATCCTCCTTTTGTCACAAAGAGAGGGGAGCCGCGATTTGGTAAAGCAACTAGTTACTTAGCCTTGTACTCTGTCATCTTGATACTGAAATGGAGAGATATTTAGAAACAGATATTATTCTATTATGTTCTAAAACAAACAAGTTGATACTTGTGCATAAGTATTCTTGTCAATAGTAAGTTATAAATTGAAAGTTTAGAATACTTTTTTTTTATTATGCATTGGGTATATTTATGTTATTATATTTTATGTGTTTGTTGTTGTCTTGGTTAACTTAGAAAGAATAAAATTCAACTAAGTAATAGAAATAACTTAAATAGATATTTCATGTTCTCGGGCCGACGGAAGCGCATCCAGATTTCATAAAAACGCATTAAAAATACGCCGAAAGCAAAACAAAAAGCTTTAGTTCACAGCAATGGCGAGGCAGCGCGTAATAGCTCGCCGTGGGACCACAAACTCCGATTATCCAAACAGAGAGCTCCCGAAACAGCGCAGTGAAATTTTAACGTGTAATTGATTATGAAGTTGGCCACTAATGGGCGAAAATAGTTTCTAATTTGGAGTGCGGCGGCGGGTAATTGGTCTCGCTCGGCTCCCGTGTTAATCATTCACGTGGCGTGGACGCAGACCCACACGGTCCCCGCGGCCCGTCGCCGAAACCGTCCTTCAATTTAGCCTGCATAATACCCGAGCTCCCAGCGCACGCTTCTGTATCCGAAGCCCTAGAACTTTCGAACGTGTTTCTGATTCGCTACTGTTTATCTAGGTTCATGCGAATTTACCTGTACATTCGTAGCTGCTTAATAAAAGCGAATACTGAGGTTATTCAACAACATTTATATTCTGAAAGATAATGTATAAATAATGATATAAATATTTGTATACGGTAAGTATAATTTCCTTTTAAATATACGCATCGATATAACGTAAAAGGGGGGCGTAAAAAAAAATTAAAAAAATCTAGACAACCGTAACCGAGCGCTGCCAGTTGACAGCCGGCGACACCGATGTGAAAACACTTTCCTGTAGTTTTATTCTCCGTCAGATTGACGTTTGTTAAATCCTGATTCGTGCGTATTGACATTCGAAAGTCCATGCTAATGGAAGGCGTGAGCTTTTTTGCGTCTAATCTGTACCGTTGCATTCGGCACGGTTTGTTTTCGGAGTGGCGCGGCGTGTCTCTGTCACTGCCACGGACGGTAATTATTCACGAAGCCTTCACGGGATTTACGCGGAAAAAGTCGACGTCGGCGCGATCGTGCTCCACTCTATTACCGTCATCGAGTAGCCGAATAATTCGGACCGAATTATCCTATCGCCAGTGCGTCCGATAGTGTTTTTATAGGAGTTTGTTATGCTAAAAATGCCATCCTGAAATGTAAAGAAAAGTAAGAAGTATGAAGTGAAGAAGATTGGATTTGGAATGGTTTGATATTATCATAACCGAGAGCCACATCAGTAGAGATTGTAGTAAAACACTTTAATAAAAAAACACATTTCTAAAACATTCATTCAGTTCAGTTCATTAAATGTCCTTTTCGGTTAATTGAAACAGTGGCCAAGTTCTACTTAAACAGCTATTCAATAGGTGATTAGTTTCTATCACAGAACGAACAATCGCTGACACAATTTGAAGCGCAGCCTGCATGTTTCCGCCCAATATCCGTATCCTATTATTTATGGCCGTCCGATCGGGGCACTCTCAAAAACATACAAAACTGAGCGACTCGAGCAATTTGTCACGGGCCTCACAATACTCCGTATTGTTTCAACCAGTTGGTTCTTAATGCCCGTTCTCATTGTACCAGAAAACTAGCCAGTGTATCGCTAAAAACTTTTACGCTCGATGCATATTAGTGGGACCTGAATAAGACGTCATACCGTACTCAATTGTTGCTAATGGAAACATTTTACGATTTCTTTTTTCTTACTTATTCTAAAAAGACTGGAGAGTACGTATGGTACAAAAAACATATTTTTTTTTAAATATATTTTTGTCAACTAATACTTCATTGTAAAACATAATTATTTTTTTGTTTTGTGTCGAATTCATTTTATTATTAGAATTCTTATAAAATAATTTAGATTTTTCCAAACTTTTCTGCGTTGGAATTGTTTTAAACGGAATGAAATTTTACTTAAATATAATTTAAAAGCCAGCCTCGATGACTGGCATTCAACTACTAAACAAACATAGTATCTGTTGCAGTCACCGTCAAAATTTAATTGAAAAATGTTTGTATTTAAAGTGTTAATTAACCGTGACAACGCTCCGCGCTCGACTTTATTGCTTAGTACGGGGCTGTTTTTTTCGTTCTCGCGGCCCAAATTACCGTTTTTATTGCCATTTATTCGATATTTTTAAGGTATATAATTTGTTATAGTTAGTTCGAAAACCTCGGGTCGTGTTTCACGTTCTCATTAATCGGTTGACTAGTTGTGCTAATTTTTTCGTGAAATATTACAAGCGATAAATTTCATGGATCTGGATTTTATGCCGTAATACGAGACGATCTTATGAATTGTACCGCGGATCGGACGCGATCACACCCGATAAGCCACTTTTATTGACGCTTAGTGCGGATAAACTTGGTATCAGATCAATTATCGTTCATTATTAACGTTCCAAATTGTATTAAGAATTACGGGAAGCGACTTAATTAGAAAGTTAATCTTTTTTAACCTTAATTAGTTTGCAATTTGTGTAATAGAACACAACTAAGTACACATTTTATAAATGATGATTGGGGTTTACTAGACAATGAGTAAATTAATGACATACTCGTAGAGAGCAGTAAATTCTTTATTTGTCAAAATTTATGTTTCTAATTTTTTAACAGCGTATGTTTTTTGTGTGTAGTGCGAGAGACGGACGTCGGGTAGCGGTAGCGGTAGCGGGCAGCAGGGCAGCTGCAGCCCGCAAATGCTGGCCATGGACGTCACCAAGGAGTCCCGCGCATCGCCGCTACCTGCGGCCGCGCAGACCTCCGGCACCGCTGCGCAACCGCCGCCGCAACCACAGGTACACATGGGATACTATAACAATGGGATACGACATCATCGGAGTGACTAAAGTTGGAATTACAGCCGGCGAACTGTAATGTTAAATCAGTCTGCTAGCTTCTTAAAACTATGAATCTTAGTAATTGGTCTTAGGGATATGGTCTCCATGATTTTGAAGGCGAATTTACCTTCACTAAAATATTACATTTGGCTTGATAGTTTTCAAAGTTTTCTAACACCAATATATCTAAGCAACTTTTAAACAATGAAAAAACTAAAATGTGAAATTCAGCGATGGATTAAGATTTTTCTTCTTAACTATTACGATAGGCTTGTTACCAGACATTATAGTATTTGTTAGAGCATGTATGCAACAAGATTATTTGAACGCGATGTCCGGCGTCTGACCCATATTCTAATTGATAGCCGATAATCCAATCAACCGACGAAAATCCATGTGTTCACATGTAGAATATTATGTTAGCAAGAAAACAGTTTCGCGTGCTTTGTATGTCATCCTAAAACTGAATTTAATTCTTCCTCCGCCAATACACCGAATACATATTTTTCGTTGTTCTTGATATTTATTTCGTTAATTTATCATGTTTAGATCTGTGCGGGTTGCAGTAAGGTGATAACAGAGCGCTACCTTCTGAAGGCTCTGGACCAACTATGGCATGAAGACTGTCTCAAGTGCGGCTGCTGTGATTGTCGGCTTGGCGAGGTCGGTCACACCCTCTATACGCGCGCCAACCTCATACTCTGCAAGAGGGATTATTTGAGGTAATTTCGAAGTTACTGTCTTGTTACTTGACTTTACGTGTGTTTGATGAATCGTTCTATCGTCTGATTGTTCGTTTTTTCTTGCTTCCTCATAACATTTCTCACGAATTTTATCTTCTCTTTAACTTCTGCAATGCAATTTATCATGATCGGTATTTCAATATTTGGACTTTAATTTTTTACACAGCTTCGATGTGTTTTAATATTTATCTATTTATAATATTACGTTTAGTAAGCATGTTCAATCAAATCGAAACAAATTGTATGACCACAAACATGACTCCTCTATGTCAGCGAGTTCTTTGTTTTCTAATTGATTGCATAGCGTGGAATGTTAGATCATTTTTAATTAAAAACAAATGACGTTACAGTCTCTTTGTTTTGTTTTCTGTCGGCCATTTATGGTACGAAATATAACCTTGCTTCCATTTGTTTTTATTCTTTAAACATGGCTGTCATTATAATTAAAATTGAAACAGTCGCAAGGAAATTATAATCTGATTGAAGCTTATTGAAAATTTTACTTATTTAATAATTAACATTATTACTATGATAGCAATGAAAATCAAATTATCTTTTTTCGTTCGCTTTATTGTCAGTTGGTTTTAATTTAAAAAAAGCATACCTAGATTAGAAATTTATTTAATTGTTTTTTCATAGTGCATTTGTTTAGTGTTTATTCTGTTGTTTAGGCTGTTCGGCAACACGGGATACTGCGCTGCGTGTAACAAGGTGATCCCTGCGTTCGAGATGGTGATGCGCGCGCGCAGCAATGTCTACCATCTGGAGTGCTTCGCTTGTCAGCAGTGCAATCATAGGTCAGTATACGAATGTGATATTCTCTGCTCTACAATTTTGTTTATTTAATTTAGAACAAAGACATTTGCATCAACTTTCTTTGATGATGTACATTTTTTGGAATCACATGGTACCTTAAAAATATACGTTAACAGTAAAGGAATTCTATTTTTTAAATGCACTTTCGTAGACAAGTCTTTATATTTCACTCGTGTATATGCCATAAAGTTTATGTCTCGAACTACTTACTCCTACATTCGTTATTTCGTTTAATTTTCTCACCTGTCACAAGCGATTGCGTCCGTGAAAATTGAATGGGGACCTTGGCTATATTGAATACAGGTCCGGTGTGAAACTTTTCTTCTACGAGCGAGATAAAATATGCAACAATGAAGAGAGCGAAAGAGACAACTCACGTGGGGTTCATATAGCTTATTCAACGCACGAAATGCAAACAAAAGATTGCGATTAAATTTTCCAGTACATAAGGCATTCGCATGCAAGGAATATGTTTATTATTTCCTCTAAGGAATTTAAGAGACACTTGTTATGTTTATTTTTAGTAAGATTAAATAACGAAAATTAGTGATTACTTTAAACAAATGTACCTACCATTTATCGGCTCAATTAGTCTTCATTATTAAAAGTGTAGTAATTTTATTTTTTGTCGCAAAACCTTGGTTCCTCGTGCCAGTATCTTAAGTTCCTAGATTACAACCTTTATGTTATGATTTGCTATTTAAACTACGGACGTTCTTATTGAAAGCTGAAACAGTAAAGGAAAAAATGGGATATTTGTGTGTCGTAACTCGTGGGGTAACTAATATACTGTGTCGTTTCGAAGACGCAATTTTCACCGGACTTTGTTCGCTTAAATAATATAGATGCCGCGAAGATTGGAGCCGCTCCGAATGGTTTATACGTCACTTGTGGACCTTTCTAGTGCTGCCAGTACTCCGGCGACAGATTCACCCAATTGTATATTCATTCGACTGCTTTTTGAGTACGGATTTCGTACGTAAAACATTTCCGAGCAAAACGGTTAACGCGATATGAGACGATTGCGCTACAATATTCAAGAAATGTCCAGATAGGTCTAGAATATTCTACAGACGTTCCGTTAGGAGTAAAGTCATTGTTTTTAAATGATTATTAAATCATGCAACTAATCGTTTAGTCTCTATCAAAAATTTGTAAATAAATAAAGATAGATTTTTACACGGTTTTTTTACTGTTTATTTCTGATTATACGTGTACGTTAAGTTCATTTAATGAATGAGTTAACTAGATAATTACTAGCATGGTAAACACATATTGAATATCAGCGAACATTAAACAATGAACCGCTGAAGCTATTAAATATCACGTGCGAATCAATTTGGCAGCGGCCAGAAATCTGAATCCAATTTGCGGGCTGTCGGATCTGCGGCAAGCGGCTGATACCCGCCCGAATATCGCTAAACTGGTAAATTATTTAGTAGCTATCTACTCCGCGGACGCCGGCGAACAACGGATGGTACGCCGTTCGTCCGTCGCACGCTCGCTACCAACTTGTCCCAATCTGTCACGTTTAGAGACGTGTTTCTATAAATTTTACGAGTAAGCTAAATTTCACGAACATTTGGAACAAGTACTTACATTTGATTTTATAAGCAAAATGGGTCACATTAAGTGCCAGTAACAATTACTTTGTTATAAATGTCTAGGTTGTATAGGAATGTTAGATTTTGTAGGGATTGCAGAAATAATTAAAAAAGTATGAGAGCGCAATATAGCTTAAAAGTTAGATAGATAGATGAAGGGTCAATGCCTACTTAAATTGATGTAAAATTATTAGAACTACTCAATTTTACAGTTACAGATTATCTGTAAATGTTTACTTCGAATTAGAGTGAGTTCGTTAATTGCAAATGTCAAGTCTACTTAGAACTTCTTTATTTAGATGTCGTAATTAATTTAAATTAGTATAGAAAATTTCTAAGCACTTCGGAAAAATTGTAGAGGAAACAGTATATCGATTGCAGTTCTGTTGTAGCAAAAAAGATTTCTAACTCTATCCCGATGACAATTTAATATTAATTGTAATATTATCATAATATGTTTAATTTTTTTAAATAATATATAATTCAGTTTAAGTAAAATGTACTTTAAAATGCATTTTAAAATTGGAACACTAGTCAATAAAATGGTCAAGCGCCACGTTTGTCTGAATTCGATCGAGACGGAGACGAAATTGGCGTATCAAAAGATTTGTCAGATTTTGTTAGATATCGAATTTGGGTCATTGTAATCCAATAAGTAAGCCATTCAGTCGACAAATGGTTATAATCGCTGTTGGCTAATGTTTTTTAATTATGTTGCAAAATAACTTTTTTCATTTATCACATTGTATTACTGATAAAATGATTTTGTTCGATAGGCGAGGGAAAACAGTCAACAGACACGTCCGCTTACGTAAAATGTCAAACTCGGCGTCGCCGGCGCGACACAATGGCCACTCGCACAAAGCTTAACTTGCACCCAGTCATTAAAATTTCGTTCTACATCTTTTCCATTATGCGAATGCAGACAAAAAATAGCAAAATAAAAATGTATAAACCCCCGAAAAACAAAAGTCGGGGACGGGGAGAACAGGAAATAAAGTTAATTAAGAGCGGCGAAATCGACTGAGTTGCGGTGGAAATTGGCCCCTTAAAAAAGAGACATTTGTAGCCGAGCTATTGCGCTTAATTTTTGTGACAAGTGAAACAAAAGAGTTGGTGGGGTGCGGGGTGGGGGTGGGTAGGAGCGGAGAAGGTAAGGGGAGATAAGGTATGTGTTATCGCGGCGGTTCCGGCAGCGGCCAGCGGCGAGTCGAAGGCGATACCTTTTGTTTTGCCACATTGAGGGATGCGCGTTCGCCTGACATTATCTACGCTCCTTGCCCGCGCTGACCTTTCCACTCGTGATACTTAATTTTATTTCTCAGACATTTCGGGCACTTTTACCGCCAGATTTTTAGCTTTTAATGCTATCTAACTAGTTACTTCATATAATACTAATACTAATCATAAATGCGAAAGTTTAGATCTATGGACATCTATCCATACATACATCCGTATGTTAGAGTTTGTAGCCTTAACGGATTTCGATTAAATTTGGTACAGATGTAGAGGATAGTCTGGAAGAACATATAGGCTTTTGTTTTTTGTAGTCCGCGCGGGTGAAAGCTTGTTTAACATAATTCATTGTTCTCAATATCCACGTCTTCAACCAAGGACACTTTGAATGATTGAAAAGTAACCACCGTATTTATTTCCTTGTATTATATTTCATTGATTTCGAACAAAATAATAATTCTTTAATTTTAGTTACCTTTTAAAACTGGAAAAATAACATGAATATCAATATAATTTTGTCAAGGAAGTTGTTTTGAATTACGAAATCGAAATTAAAAATACAACTTTGTAGATTGCTTTGAGATCATTGTGATAGAATTGGTAATGGATATCGGAGAAAGAAAATGAAAAACAAAAAAAGACATAAATAACTGATTGTGTGACCTATTTTAATCATAATACGGACAACAGTTTCCATTACTTGAAATCATGCGTTACTGCTTAAAGGTATTCAAATAAATGCATACGAAATGTGTCGCTAACTCGATTTACGTGGAAGCCTTAATAACGCGTGGGCATGGGGCGTATTAGCTGCGGCTGCCGTGGAGAATTACTAATTGGATCTTCCTGCACCCTGCCCACTCGGTAAATGTATCTGACTTGTGCATCCGACGCGACATCTGTACGTAAGCCTATCAATGTACACAATAATGTTGTACTGTATGTAGTTTTGATTTATCAAGAAAAGCAACAAATAAAAAACAATTAAATTTAAGGACTGGTCGCTAGGTATTCCTAATCATACTAATATTACAAATGCGAAAGTTTAGATGGATGAATGGATGTTTGTTAGAGTTTGTAGACTAAATGGCTGAACGGATTTTGATAAAATTTGGTATAGATGTAGATAGAGAATAGTCTGGAAGAATACATGGGCTACAAACTCT
>DVQG01001660.1:0-10283 GCA_018231605.1 Papilio ambrax
TAATACTTTTGGTAATAGGTTGAAAAAAAGGGCGAACGTAATAGGTTATATTTGTAGTTTCACGCGGGCGAAGTCGCGAGCAACAGCTAGTATTATATAAAGCATCTGTCTTTCGATAAACGTGACATAAATATATGTACTGCAAGGGTGTTCGGTTGTGGAAGCCTACGTTAAGAACAACCATAACTCAATACATACAAATGGGTCAATGACCTCAAACATGGAGCTCAGTGTACGATGCGCTTTCAATGACCGAAAGCGTGAGTAACTTCGCTTTAAAATTACAGACGTTGACTTTCACCCACGTAACTTGTTCCAAGGAGATCTGACCTGTTTTGTTCAAGAATCCTTTGCACTCATATATTTTGAAGTCCACATTTTAGTTGAAATAAATAAACAAATTTTTATTTACCAATCATTTCAGTTTTTGTCCTAATTGGTAGTTGATTGCATTTTAAAAATATCTTGACAAAGCTACTTATCTTACTTTTTTTTAATATAAAAAAGTAGTATATTAAAGATTAACATTTAAATATCCTATTATATATCTGTACTAATATTTTAAAGAGGAAAGATTTGTATTTTTGTATGTATTTGATTCTCGTAAAAACTACTGGGCCGATTTCAAAAATTCTTTCACCATTAGAAAGGATTTATCTGTGAATAACATAGGCTATAGTTTTTTTTTTAATTTCACGCGGACGAAGTCGCGAGCAATTACTAGTGTATTCCGATTATACGGTTGTTATAGAAGTTCTATGAAGGGAATGCCCTTGTGTTTCGCTAAAGACTATATAACCTTCCAGTAAAGAGTTTAAGTTATCGAGTGTTTGCCGTTTTGTGTTTAACCTTGTCTTGCAGTTTCAATGTCATGTGTGTTAAAGTTGTGTAACATGGTTCTTATTTAACATCGCAGCAAATGGCGGTCGAAACGCGATAAGCCTTGTGGATTGTTACATGAACTAATTGCGTTTTTGAAATTGTTTCTGTTTTCATTATCGAAAAATTCATAACATAACACTATTTGTTGATTAAAATGACTCTAAGGGGAATAATACGAGACGAATGACACCTCATTTGTATAAATCGATTAATAAGCTTAAATATTATCATACTAGCTTTCGCGACTTCGTCCACGCAGAATTAAAAACAATCTTAGCAAGTAGCCTATAGTTCTTCGAGACTATGTTCTACATCTGTGCCAAATTTCATCGAAATCCATTTAGCTGTTTAGGCTACAAACTCGAACAAACATCCATCCAAACTTTTGCATTTGCATTAACTCTTCGAGATATCTTATTATGATCTTAAAACAAAAACTTACACATTTTTAGTACAAATATTATTTGTATAAGTAACTTAAATACTTCTTTATTTTAAAAAAAAACTTGTATCAATTGCGGAAAAGTGAACGTTACACTTTAAGAATTCCATATTCAATTAAAATTAATTAATTTAAATTTAACAATTTTATCCGCGATCATCTCGCTGAAAAAAAAAACATTAATTATAAATAATTCGAATTTATATTAAGATAGACTAAAGAAGCAGTTCAGAACGGTTAGTCAGTTCCGATTGCCTTACTACATATTACTAATTATCAGAAGACCAAGCGCTTTCGATCGAGCGTCGGTGGCTCAGGGGTTTAAGGTCTTGACTTACAATCAATAGGTCTTGAGTTCGAATCCCGCCATGTACGTGATTTTCGATTGGCCGAATTAAATATTTACATAAGTATGTATGTTAAAGGTAACCGACGTTTGCACGGTGATGCAACCTGCACTTATCGACAAATATTCTAAGATATGTATGAAGTCAACCAACCCACACTGGGTCAACGTGGTTGATTATGGCCTGGTTAACCCTTACTTAGGGTAGGCTCCAAGCCCCCCTAGTCTTCCCGTGATCCAGCCATCGGCGGACAGAAGGAACACCGCTGGGTTTTTAGTGAGTAATCCGGCCACATCTTCTTCAACGGGGGGATGCGTAAAGGCATTTACCCAGCGAGAAAAAAAAGGCTCCGAGCCCTTATAGCCGTATAGTGAGCTAGGTAGGTTAAAGCGCTTTCCATAAAAAAGTGCCAAAGATTTCTCTAACCTGATGGCAAGAAAACTAAGACGTTTTCATAGCCTTCAATTATTTCTCAGGCGAGGATAATTTAAAACGATTTTAAAATCTAAATATTTATCATAATCGTGATTATTGCGACATTCAGAATGACTTTGCGTGATGGAACAATAGGTTGGTCTTGTTAATCTTAAAATTAGCTATTTAACAATATTTCTAAGACTAATCACAATTTAGAAGGTTATTTAATTAGATCATAACTTAACATTAAAGTGGGGGAAATGTTTGTGACAAGCGAATCAGGATTCCCATTGCATTCGTGTTCATTTATTTCGTGTACTCTTAATAGCAACTTAGTATTATCCCAATATGGTTCGAAGTAGTTCATCCAGGAGGATCCTAACTTTTGCAACTGAATCCCTTTCTCAATCACCCATTTAAAAAAAATCTGCTAAAGGATATTCTTTCTATTCATATGATAATGAATAACGTTAATTAGCACCACATCTTTGCTGTTTTGGAATGACATTTTATTTATTTCAAACAGTAGTACACTTACCGTGAGTTCAGTTCCTTGAAATTTAAGATATCTCAACTAATTTAATGAACCGTCACGATCCTGTCCAGAATTAGTGAAGCTCGACATGTTTTTGTCTATCAACAAAACCTCTATCATTCCAAGTTTATTTTAGTAACGCACCGCAATGCATTGTTCTAGAACATTTACTGCTTACTTGAAACAGATCCGGTTAATACCACCATTATTTGACCGCCGCTTTATTTTAATGTGGCCTAAAAAACTAATCATATTGTTAACATTGCTACAGTCGTTAACGTTTTAGTGTGAAATAGAGTAGGTGTGTAAATATAAGATGCCAAAGACCATTTCAAGGCTAATTGAGGACGAGAAAAAGTTCTGATATACAACAGCGTGCAAAACTACTTAGAAATTTCATACAGTGGGTAATCGCTGTTAAGATACTAGTAAACTCATAGATTAGATGGATGGATGTTTACTAGCTAGATAGATAGATAGATATAGGCATATCCAAAAAGTCTCAACGGATCTCAATTAAATTTGGGATAGATGTAGAACATAGAAGTCTGGAAGAACATGTAGGTTGTCTTTTATTGTCTTCCGGACAGTGTCGCAGGCAAAACCTAGTGTTTTATATTCGGGACTATGACAAAACTTCTTAGTACTAATACGTAGTCAATTCTTTTTATAAACTAATTATTTCTAGTCTGTGACAAAAAAAAAAACTTCCAAATAGCCATGGCGACAGAAGGCCACAAGGAAGTTGTCTGGAAAATTTCTTCCACCGTTGACTCATACTAATGTTCTGACAACTGATTTGTTTTTGTTTTCGTATTGACGCTACAATAATTGAAATTTATTTAACCGCAGGCTTTCAGTGCAGCTTGTATTCAGCTTGGTGTTATCTGATTTTTCAAACACGATGAGACATGACAATGTTATATTCCTGTTCTGGTATGTCTGCAGTGGAATTTTATGGTATTATAGAAAACAATAAGTAAGTAATAGAATTAAGAAGAGTTCGGACAGTTACGCAACATAAAAATCACCAGTACAATTTATTTGAATTTCTTTGAATTCCTATTTGAAGTCGTTAATATCATAAATGTTTAATGAATGATTCCAGCTATAATACTTTTTTTAGGAAGTTTCTTACTTGATGGAGGTAATTTGTGATAAAATGATGGAAGTGAAACTAATTTTACGAAAAACATTAGCTAAGTATAAAATCATTTTACAAACATTTTTCTGAAACTTCACGGAATTCACTGGACGATGATTGTCTTTTTATATATTAGTTCTAAGAAACTGTATTCATTCATCTTATTAATAATTGAATCATTAAATTAATAATCCTCATTACAGACAATCTCTGAAATTATTCTCGAAACATTTTTGTTTTTGTCGGTTTTAACCTCAAAAGACTATTAGATGATGTAAGGAATCTTTCTAAGTGTGAGGAAAGGAATTTTCTCACTAAATAAAAGAAATCCACACTTTGTTCACATGGGCGTCGCCTGCCGATATCCTGTGGGGGGAGGGTAGTTGAAGATCAAGGGAGGATCAAGGACAATGATCAAAGAGGAGCTAGTAGTAATTCTTACCTTATTCCAAAGAAAATGCTTTAATAAAATGACAATTACTTTATCTACGTGAATCATTAGATATTGTTACCATATTACTTTGAATTTCATTTTTATGTTTTTAAATTATTATTTTGTCTTCGTTTAGGTGGTTTTAAATAATTAAAATAAATATTATATATAATTATTTTACATTTTTTGGCTCTCTGGAGTGGGGGAGGCAACCTCCTCCCTCTCTCCCCTCCAATCGATGCCCATGTTCCAGCGAATAACATAATAGTTCGTTCTTCTATCAAAACAAAGTAACTTCGTAGTATCTAACGAAAAAGTCACTGTAGCGAGACGTCCGGGTTTTGTTCCGGGTGTCGATCCGTCAGATCCAGATTTAAAAGCAGATCACGCAATTACCTAGTGATCGTAACTCCGTCTCTTGTATTCAAATAAATAGAATAAACCGTGTAAAAAATACAATAAACATCGCAACTAAAAGAACGCTTTAAACTAAATATACATGTTATAAGTATGGAGGCATTTCGTAGTTTAGTTATATATAGGACGTTTATTTCCAACCCATTTCCTTGAAGTATTTCAATTTTCTTGACTTGAAAAATGCGTAAGCGTCGTTCAAATTAAATAAGAGAGGGATTGTTACTATACAATGGAAAGTAGGACGTACTTATAAAATATGTAATAGGATTTTGTTACTATTATTACTTGTAAAATACATGACGAAGCAATAAAAGCGATATAAAAAACCTTAAATGTAACAAATAATTCAAAACATTAGTCACTCTGCATCTTACGTATTTTTATTTATATCACAATAGGTTTCTACCAGAACTCCCTGCAGTGGGAATTAAAAAACCAAACAAAAGTAAGTAGTCTATGTGTTCTTCCCCACTATCCTCTATATGCATGCCAAATTGTTAGTCATTGTTTGTTGTCATTCATCCATCTATATTTCGCATTTATAATATTGGTAAGATAAGATTTGAAATTACGTCACGTTCGTTGTAGTATCTAAAACACGAAAGTCGATTATTTAAGCGTCATTAATTATTTTGGGCAAGACGCATGAAGAACAAATGTTATTTAATACGAGTGTAACGATACAAATACCGTATTAACGACTTTATAATTTGGTTTTACCAGTGGCCACGTCTTTTGCTATGACATCACATCAGTCTATTTCCGGTACTTACCCTTGACCGGCGAGGACATTAGTTACAGATAATATATCAAGTAGTTACATAAAAGTTTCCAATTCAAAGTAATTTGGTTTTTTTAATCGACTAACTAATTTCGCCAAAATCTCAATTTAGTTTTGTAGGATTTCACAAAGCCGTAGGCTCTTTAGCTTTACCCTTGCATAATATTTTCTATTTTTCGTCAAGAAGCCATCGTTTAGTGAATGACTCGCAGAAGCATATATTCTGATTAAAAAAACTAAACCAACTTTCAAATAGAAGACACTAAAAACAAAATATTGTCGAAAAACAATACGTTAAAAAGTAACAAAATGATTCCTTGTATTCCTTGAATTCCTTGAATAAATAACAAAAAGCTACGTATCCCTCGGGAACCGGATATTGTTCGGGGATGAACCTTATCCCATATGTACCCCTGTCTTTGTTTTATATCTGTGCCAAATTTCAATAAGATATGTCGAACCGTTGCAGAATGATCGAGTAAACATTAAAATACTAAATTAATGAATCCCACGGGAACCGTAATTATTACTGGGAGAAAAAGTAGCCTATGTGTTCTTCGAGACTATGTTCTAAACCTGTGCCAAATTTCATGGAGATTCGTTCAGCTGTGTAGGCTACAAAACAAACGCTAACACAACCATCCATCCATCCATTAATAATATTCATATTATTAAGCCCGCTGCAGACTTTATTACTAATACTTTATTACTAGTTCTACTGATAATTACAATTTTGCGTACTTACGCCGATATTAAAAAGTTTGACTGTTCAGTTACTTTCATTTGTAGACATACTGATCGTCCGTAGCGGCATAAAGTGTTTCGATAGTGGAAAGTCAATGATTAAAATACGCACAGGATATTTGCCTTAGGACATGAAGTATGAACCAAATTTTATAATGGATGAAATATTACATTTACGAATTTAATGCGGAATTTCGTTGCATCATGTGAATAGAATACAAACATTATAAATTAAATCAGCAAAATTTCAAATGATTTTAAATGAAACTGACTACGTTATTTTTACATGAATTACCATTAACTATGTCACTTCCAGATGAGAATTAGAAATTTAAATGTGCCGCGTATGACCTGATTGTGGACCGAGGTCTGATGCTGCGTGGAGATACATGTGACGTTTGTAGTTGTACGTGCATTTGAATAAAGAATTATTACCGACTGCTGTCTATTGAAAAGTATCATCTATCACCTATATCGTTTTAAAAGTCAGCTCCGAAACTATATTAAAACTATCGTGTAACCATCACAAAACTTATTATAGATTAAAAGCTATTTTACAAAACTGTTTAAAAAGAGAAAATTATGTTATGCTAGCTTTCGCTCGCGACACCGTCTGCGTAGAAATAAAAATAAACAAACCTAAGTAGCCTATGTGTTCTTCCAGACTATCCTCTACATCCATAACAAATTTCATCAAAATCCGTTCAGCCTTTTAGGCTACAAACTCTAACAAACATCTATCCATCCATCTATACTTGCATTTATAATATTAGAATGATCTAAACTGTTGAAAACGTTACTGAAATTGCCTGCCGTGGTCTGTCTAGGGAAATACCAAATAAAAATTGTAAACTCAGCATACCCCATTTCCACATCTTTTTTTATACTAATGAGTTATTGAAATTGTTACAATTGTAATTAAAGATTAACGTCTACTTAACCAGTAGGCTTTGCCTTTTAGAAAAAATATACAAAGATTTCATCATTTGTTAAAAGATAAGCGCTATGGAAATTGGATCCCCTTTCATTCATAAAACATGGACCATATCATCCGAGAAGAAAAGAAACAATCGCAATTGATGTAAGGTTCAATGTGACCTGTTTATTACCCTAATTTTAAACGCTGCTTTATTATTCCAGTGACGATATTCCGATCACATAAAGTGGCTTATTTCCAAAACATTACACGTATTTAGAAGCCCTAAATTGTACAAGAAACTTTTCTTCAAGACCAAATAAAATTTAATCTAACACTCAGCATTGTGGGAACCGGGCAGCGTAAGTACATATAAACAAGAATGCTCGAGCACGGGATTTGTAGGAACTTTTTAAGTAGGGTAAAGAAACTTAAACCAGACAAATAATTATTTAAATAACTGCTGGTTTGGGTTAATTTTAAATATCGTGACACGATACGAATTTATTATAGTTGTGCTGGACGTTTTGTGGAAAGTGTGAGAGCTCTGTTGTCGCATTTCCCGGTGTTATGATAGTGAAAACTCACAATTATAAAGACACTGTATTACAAAGACAATCCAGCTAAAGTGTGGGCGGAGTATCAGCCACGCCTTGTTAAGGCCACGCCCCGAAGCGAACAATACTTGAATACGAAGCAACTTAGCCGGTAAGGCGTTTCAATGGACACTGCTACGTCTGCTACGGGCAATCAGTGCCGATGTACAAAAGCGTCCATGGTTCCCATCAAGGAGTAAAACAAAGCCGCAGACTATCAAATGATTTAACAAACATGTGTTATTTGTTCAATTTGATCGCTCATTAAGTAAAACTTAATAATTAAATGTATGTATATTATTCTATAATTCATAAACTTTTTTTTTTTATAATTATAACATCTTTATGCACGTCTTCATTTAATTGTGGCTTTCACGCACATCCTGTTGTGATACCTACAAAGTTACGCGGACGATATGGTGCTGCTGAGTCCTTCGGTCGCCGCCTTGAGACGACTGATCGGTATATGTGAGAAATATGCGATAACTCATGGCCTCATTTATAATGCGCACAAGAGCGAGTTCATGGTGTTCCGAGCTAGAGGTCGTAAGATGGAACATATTCCGCCTATAAAATTAAACGGAGTTGACCTACTTAAGGTGTCTTCCTTCAAGTACCTCGGACATGTGGTCACTGAGGACTTGAAGGACGACAAAGATATTGAAAGGGAGCGAAGGGCGATGGCAGTCCGTGCCAACATGCTGGCCCGCAGATTTGCGCGATGTAGTACGGAGGTGAAAATCACACTCTTTAAGGCGTACTGCCAGACGTTCTACACGTGCAATCTGTGGGTTAGTTACACGCAACGGGCTGTCAGCGCCCTCCGCGTCCAATATAATAATAGCCTTAGGATGCTGCTGGGACTCCCCCGACACTGCAGTGCGTCAGAGATGTTTGCGCAAACGCGGATTGACGGCTTTAACGCCATACTGCGCAAACGTACGGCCTCTCTTTTACGCAGAGTTCGGGAGAGTACCAACAGCATCCTAAGAGGGCTTAGTGAGAAGCCCGACTGCCCGATCATGGGGCACTGGCGGCGCGCACATATGCGCGTAGCCGGCATCGGGTCCCCTAGATCGTTTTAATTTTAGTTTCTCCTTTTTCTTTATATGTGTGTGTGTAATGTAATATAATATGTAATTCTTCTGTCTATGTAATATAATATGTATTGTTCTTGTAAATATCATATGTGTAATATTCTATTATTATTATTATTATTTATCGAGATCCGTTCAATCATTTAGGCTACAAACACTAACAAACATCCATCCATCTAAACTTTCGCATTTATAGCATTTGTAGGAAGTTAGATTGGTCTAGATTTCGCAAGATCACGTAATAAAGTTTAAATAAATAAGATTTGTTAAAAATCGTATCATGTTTGAAACTCCGTCTTAGTTTTTCATAATAAGACCATGTGTATTAAAAAAAAAGAAACACAAAACATCTATAACATCACAATACAATGCGCGTTCTTAGATACGCAGTGTACTAATTAACAAAAAAAAACTAAACCTACGAAACAAACAAAACCTGTTTTGTTGGTAAGCTTCAACTATCGGTTACGAGCAAACATCCGGCCCCGGTTTGTCTCCTACAAAACGTACAGCAATAAAATAAAAGTAACTCGCGGGAAAACAATCGAATGTCGTCTCTTGTGGGTAAAAATTTTACAAAACCTAGTGGAATTTTGGATTTCTAAAACTACAGGTTTGTATTTTCTTTCTTTAAATACATACTTAACGGACAGAATTAAAAAAAAAAACTAGTAGCCTATGTGTCTTTCCAGACTATGTTCACCAAACAACAACAAACTTTAACAAACATCAATCCATCTATAGATTAGTAAAAAGTAAGATTTAAATGTAAATTCAATATAGAAATTCACGATTTCACACTACAATATTCCATTTGTTTCATAATTAACTAGGTAACTGCCTTTCTAGGAAAATCAATCAATCACTAACAAAAGAATATTGTTCATTCCTAATCTTCACTGAGACCACGACTGTAGGTGCAGTTCTTGTTGTGAAATTGTAATTTCATATTAAGTTTAACTTTTAAATGTTTGTTAGTGAATTAAAAACAAAGCCGGATATATGAGGTGAATTAAAACTCGGTGTAAACCCGATGGTCACGTATAATCTGTTGTAACAGTGATACGAGGGTCGAGGGCGGCGGGTCGGAGCTTTCAATTACCTCTCGCCTTCCAATTCTATACATTATTAATATCGTTTTACTTTAACATTTTCAATGTTTCGTACATACAAAGAACTATGCTGTTCTAGCCTACTTCATATTCTTTTACATTTCAGCTGTTATTAAAGTTGTTAAAAAGTATTTTTTGTTTAGATTAATCTAATTAAAAGACATTAAAAAATTGCATGATTTTTTTTCTTTCTTCCTTTCCTTTTTCTATTTTCAATTCAAGTTGTTGCTATCAATTTTTCCTTTCGGTATTCGCAAAAGTATCGTAATTTTTTTTATACTATAAGATGTCAAACGAGCAAGCAGCCACCTGAATCCACCGAAATGGAAAGAGACCGCTGCCCAAAACATCCACAATTGCAGATACGTTGCCTACCCTTAATTGACGGAGGAGGAGACGCACATAAAGAGGACATTTCCC
>DVQG01001661.1:0-10282 GCA_018231605.1 Papilio ambrax
GTGAAGTCGCCAGCAACAGCTATTAGTAAGATAAATATTATTACGAAAAAAAAATCGTAAAGCAACATTAATTTTTTAAAACAACTATCAAGCAAAAAAAGACATCTATTTGAGTAAACTACATCACAAGAAAATAATGATTTGTTAAAAACATTTTTCCTTTCAAGATTAGTGGAAAGCAAATTTTCAGCATGAACTTAAAAAAAGATTAATGTATATTCAAAGAACAAAAAATACAGATGAGGTGAGGTAAAATAAAAGACAATAAGAATGGGACATCTGTGTATTTGCGGTCAGTCTGTTGACTTGACATTTTTTGTATGAAATAATTTTATATAATTTTTTTTTTACATAGAAACAGGTACGATGAGACGATAAGCATTTCATGATCAAATATAGATACATTGACAAAAGGCGATGATCGCATGCTAGTGCTACGTTTTGAGGTACAAAACTACAAATAAAGTTACAAAGATGTAAAATAAAACACACCGACTAGTAAAGAATTAATACTTAAGATATGCATTAGAGAATATGTGCTGGACAAATCAATTGATTATTTATATTTTATCTTCACAATCATACTAATTTTTGTTTAATAATAAATCTTTTAATTCATAGATAAAAAGCTCTCGCTAATATGATAATGATTTGATATGATTTAAGACGATTTAATACGAATTATGATTTGCTAACACAGACTATACAGGCACAGACAAAACACAAACATATGGTGTCCATAAACAAATAAAACATGCGGATCTGTCATGGAGAACTTATACTAAAGAGTTAAAAAAACAACTAGCTTCCAAATAAATAACTAGAATTAATTAAAGAGAAATATTTACATGAAAAAGAAACACGAATCCATTACGGCTGTTTAACAACTCCTATGCCACTAAATATAGCTTTGGATTTGATTAATCATAACGTTAACGGACTAAACCTAACACTACTTTACAATAAAGCTTCATCAGAACATTTACATACATTAACAATAATTTGATTTACTGTAAATAGTTCGACATTAACAATAACAAGTGGGGTGGCAGGGCTTTCATTACGTCTACTAAAAAAAACTGTATACTTGTGGTATAGAAAAATGTATACACACTTTTAGTCCAATACATGTATCCAAACAGATACAAGTATGGTATATTCAAATATTTAACAAAGACTATCACAAATTCCTAAGAATTATTTTCATTTTCGAAATAAGAAACAAATGTCAAACGCATCAACAATTTCAACACAACGAACGTCGAACTAAAGTCTAACAATTTTGAATCGAAGAAATTAATCTAAAGTAAGTTGTACAGCACGATACGGCGACGCGACGTGAGCGAGACGAGCGTGAGTGACGTCAGCTAGTGGTCGTGCAGGCGGTCGTGTGAGCGGCTGGATGAGCGCGACGTCTTGCGCTGGTCCAGGTATGCGGCCGGCGCCCAGCCCTCGCCCTGCCCGCCTTTAGTACCATATACCGCATTATTTAATCTGTGCTCACCTCAATTTGTCAAAGACATTATTTAATCTTTGACATTGTAATAGAATGTTACAATCATCAAAGAATCAAAACGTGTTGCAAATCTCAAGAAAATTAAAATGAGAAATATTAGTTGACCACATTTTATATTGTGCACATTTCGCCAGTACTGTTGTACAGTTGTTACAGGCAGTCATAGATTGTATGGATTCACCACCATAATAAAATCCGACCAATCACCAGTTAGCAATAACAGTCCAGTTATTAAAAGCTACTGACCAACTGTACTGGCCAAATGTGAACCGTGTTTTAATAAATATTGAACACATACCCGCGAGCCGCACGTACCACCAGCCGGCGCAGCCGACCTTGAGCAGCTCGGCGTGCTGGCCCTCGCGCAAAGACACCTCACTCGCGCCCACCGCACTGTACTCCGATAACGCCACCAGCAAGCACCCCACCGCCTGACCATACACACTGCTCATTTAAATCATTATTTGATGCTTTCAATCATTAAACAGTGACTACATTAACAATTGTCATCGGTAACTGAAAATATTCATAGTTAACGTTTGATTTCAATCAAGTATCTCCACTGGAAAAGTTACAAAGTGATACTTATATCTCAAAACTTATTTTACGCTTCTCGAAATTCAGACATACAAGTGAACTAGTGTATTTAAAATAAAAAATAATGCGTTTCATCGTTTTAAAAATTGGCTTGTTAGAATAAATCACACAAACGAAACTCATTTGATGTCAATTAACGTTAGATACACTTTACAGGTTACTAGAATTTGTCGGCATATTGTTAGAGCTTGAGGCGAGGTTATTTTGTTAACTGTAACTAAGTATTCACACACGCAGCACACCATATACATGCAAGCTTCCACATCGTTAATTAAAGCATGTTAGAAACAGCGCAGTTACACATCGATGTATGCGGCAATCAATTTTGCACATCTATATTGGAAAAGAATATACTATTTACAGCTCTGTAGAGCGTTATCTCTGTCGCATATATAATGTGTGACAGGGATGGCATTCTACAAAACTGAAATGAAAGTTTTTTTTTATAGGGCAATATTTTTACCGTTTAATTTATAATGCAAAAATTCTTAAAAGTAGCGAAGGTAGTTTATATTCCTAATAGATGTGTATGGCGTAATAGAAAATGTTTCAGTGATTGACGACTAGAGACGTAGTTTTAGCCATGCATACAATGTCAAACCTAATAAATTTATGTATGTTTGTATGTTGTTTTTAATAGAAATAGGATAGTAAGAGTGAGTGAGTGAAGAGAATAAAATGCCACCTAATAACAATGTAAGAAGAGTAAATTGTATTTGTTCAGAATAAATTACGCACTTAATTTAAATGCAGAATACAAACTATTTTAACGATCGTCTTATTTTGTCCAATACACCGTTTGGAAGTGTTTGTTTTAAACCTTTAAAGACACATAATGGTGAATTACTAAAGTATTTATGGAACGACAAGGTATCAAGAATATTTATTAAAATTCATGCAAAAATATCCAATATCGTCACATCAAACTAACATCAAGGAATAAGCAATTATTTGCACATCGATAGCTGTATATTGTGTATTGATAAGGTATAACTGCGGTGCGAGACATTAATATAGCGTAATTTATAACAAAACTGAAGTCTGTAGAATTTGGGATATCTGTTATGCGATATAATGATCCATAATGAAATATTTTTATCGAAGCGAAGCGCAGTCAACAAAATTGTAAAGCACACGAACAATGAGTAACATAAAAACATGACTTACACGATAGTTAATGTTCAGCGATTGAACTGAAATATCCACATTACTTCGAAGTCTTTGGTACTTTTAAGCTTTGGATATCATATCAGTCTTTTCATTATATACAAAGCCAGCACTGATTTCGATCTTTAATTACATTTTATCAGTACTGGGACACGTAAAACGTGGAGTTGGCTTGCGTGGAGCCCGATACTGAAAAGAACTGTACCATTCTGTGTATGGTACCGTTGAGACCCACGGCCTCCGTCACCTGTTGAACAACACAACGTGAGCATGGCGGCCATCTTGGACGCAAGCACGACAACATGGCGCCCGGCTGTTGCATCTTACGAAAATACATTACGTTCAATTGTTTTCATGTGGCTGTTTTAATAGTTTCATTATTTTTTTTTATAGAAACTATTAAAAAATACTAAAAGCAATGAATTGTGACTTGCTAAATTAAATATGCAGTGATAGCGTGATTTAATATCGGTATTGGAGGTACATCTTTACTGTTTGGTGGGAATGTGACGTTAGAAAAATCAAATTCAATGCGCTAATTCTATCACTATATCTAGTCCATTTGATACACTCTTTTTTATTTCCGTTTTTTTGTTGTTTTTTTTATGCTAAAGGTTAATCCGGGAAGCGTTAATGTGCATTAAGATTGCCAGCTTAGGTCATGCGCTACCCGGTGACTATTTTTTTTTGCATTCTCAAAAATTACACTTACATTATACAAAGTGGGATTCACTTCACTCAACACTGCAAACCCAAAATTAATAGATATTAGAGAATCGTGATTAACCAGACCTTCCCAACAAAAAGCACTAAATGACTTTCGACTCTTATTGTTAGTACATTTTATTACACGGACGGACAATCAAACAATAATTTGGCAATCAGCTCATTCCTATGAATTCCAATATTTTTGAACCAAAAGTATATTTTTTTTTGACATTAAATAAAACTACGACCAATCTTTATAAAATTGTGCACGCAATGTTACGTAATGTTATCTTTAAAAGCTTATATTAAAGTAGTTTTAGTCAATGTCTTTGTAACAGAATTTAAAACCAAAACCCATTTACAAATAACACAAATAAACTGTTTTAGATTTATAGTTGCCAAGGAGTTTGAAGTTATCACTACATACGACGGCTTTACATTAAACATTTATCCCAAAATAAAACATTTATAATTTATGAGAATCTTAAACAAATACATTGAAGTTAATCCCAAGAAAATTATATACATGTCGTTCCAAATTTTATTTCTATAATCATATGGCATTCATAAAATATTAACTCGACCTCGTTTTTCTGTCGAAATAAACTTTCAACCCTATTTTAAACTGATTCTTTTTATTGAGTTTACATCTGGCACAAATAAGTTTTCATTTTAATTTGACATCCATCTTATTGATCAACATATCGGAATATTCACCGGTTTCTAAAACCGAACCGCTATTAAAACAGTGAACTGACCGGCGTGTGGTCGGTGTCGTCGTCGTCGTCGTCGGAAGGGTCGGTGGACCAGCAGGGTTCGTCGTGCGCGTCGCAGGAGGCTGCCCGCGCGCCCCCCGCGCCCACCGCACCCACCGCGCCCGTCGCGCCCACCGCGCCCCCCACCGGCGCGCGCACCGCCGCCAGCGCGCCCGCCTCCCACGAGCTCGTCTGGATCAACGTCCTGACAACGGTACACGGTAAACTATCACTATACATCACCACTTACGAACCCTACTCTATGTTAGAGGTTACTAGGCCATAGTCAATCTAGGCCAAGTGAGGATTGGTACTGAAGGTATGTCGTCCGCTTTTCATTTGTTTTCCTTTATTCTGCGGAAGAGCCATTCCTAAAAATACTAAGGGCCTGTCCTACCACTGGCTGATAGAGGCTCCGATAGCTTAAAATGACGTCTCTGTCAGATAAGACAACATAATCCGATATTTCCATCACATATTTTACACCTTGGATTGTTATGAGGCAATTTACAATTTGGTAGGATAGGCCCTAAATCTATAATAGTATCAGATTTTGTGAACGTATCTAAAAAGTTTCGTGTGAATTATGCTGTGCGATGAAGGTAGGTTACCTGTGTTGGGCGCTGTACTGGCGCACCTTCTCGCCCTTGAGCTCGTTGAGCTGGTCGAGCAGCACGCGCTTGATGCGTTCCACCCAGGTGCGCTTGACGTCTGCGGCGGGCGCCGTCAGCGTGTGCACCTCCGCGCGCCCCTGACGCCACACCTCGAACTTGCGCGGGTCGCCCTTCACTGACTCCGTCAGACCGATCTGTGCCATCTGCACATGACGACAATCACTAGTTATAATTTATCTTTTTCTTTCTCTTTGTTAAAATATCTTAGAGGAATCCCTCTCGTTTCAGATTCGTCTTTCGAAAAAGAAATCAAGTTTAATCTACATAATGTGACATATAATTAAATCAACGTAAATCTACTATGAACGAAACAACGAAAATATGTTTTAGATAAGAAATTAAAGAAAGGCAAGAAAAATAATACGGACAATACAACAGCACCTAGAAGGGATGTAAGTAAAAATATACCTGTAAGTCGTGTTTAAAGTGATAGGTGGCCTTGTTGTGGCTGTTCTTGGCGGCGGGTTTGCAGAAGAGCATGGCCTTCTCGTAGAGGAAGATGTGGCGGCGACGCGGGCGCAGGCGCAGGCGGAGGTCGCGCTTGTTCTCCGACACCACTAGAAACGAGCCCTGCAGCAGCAGCTCGCCTTGTTGACTCAGGTCCACCTGCTCATAAGAAAACAACTAAAGTCCTCATACAAGAACACATAATTCAATAGACTAGTTTGTCTTCGTTAAAAAAACAATTATTATTTCTAAGCAATACTTACCGGAACTCCAGTGATAGCAATCTGGTGCATGGAGTCATTGACGCATTTTAATACGACGAGCATGCAGTCTAAAGCTTGTTGCAGACCTGCGCTCATTGAGCCGCATTCACTGTACCTTAGTAGGTCCTGAAAAGATCAGTAGTTGGAATTTTAACTCTTTCATTTCTATGTTCTTATTTGTACAATTTTTTGAGTAATTTTAAGTATTTTAATATGACTATTTAGACAGAGTTCTCTGATGGACCCGACCCTATTGCATTCCACGATATTCGGTCATCGGTCTATGTAGCAAGAACCTTGCCGACTCATACATGTATAATTGCAGCTTACCTTAAGCAACAACTGATATTTGGTGATCCTCTGCACAGGTTTTAGAAGATAAGCTGCGAGCGGGAGCTTGTGGCCTAGCCGCTGCTGGCAGGCCTGTAGGAAGAGGTGGGTGTCGACCAATGCCTCGCGTAGCCTCTCCGAACGCGGAATATTCTGGCAGTAGTAGCTGTACAGCCGGAAGAATGTCTCCCTCTGCAGACATCACACCAGTTAGGTACAAGGACAGTCCCATTGGAGATCTCCGAATTATCTCCAGTCACACCGAGAATGGCCACCGATTTAATGAGACAAGCCTCACGTAAATCTAATTTTCCCCATGTTACAAAGACGATGTTCTGTTGAATGATTTAGTTCCATATACTAATCAATCTAATTCGCAATCAATTCTTGGAAAACGGTTGTCGGTATCTATTAATGTGTGAATTTTTACACGTAGTGTCATTAAATCCATGATTGGCAATAATTACAGACATTGACTTTCATAATCTTTTTCACGCTGCAATACTAAAGAATTTGTATTGCTAATCTTATACTTATGTCCACATGAATATGCATTTCAAAGAAAGTTACACCATTCTTTGCAATAGAAAATAAACCAGTAGTGTTAAATTGTTGATATACATGAAACATCCTCACCTTTTCCACAAAGCACAGCGCAACCAATTCCGTAGCAGATATTGACTTCTCTAGGTCTTTGAGGAAGATATCCTGGTGGAAAGTGAACAGCTCGTGAAGGTTGCCGAAGAGTACGTTAGCCTGCCCCGCCAGCGCAGCAGGTATGACGTGTTGGTTCTCCGGCTTCTCTATTTCTTCTTTGTAACCCTGAAATTTAGATTAACATAACATTTTATATCTTGAGATATTCCAACATCGAGTATATTTTTGGATAAAAAAATTGTTTTTAGTTTAGTTTTATTCTGTCAGGATGAAAGATGAGTTTCATTTAAGCATGATAATAGAGTCTGAAGGCGCATTGCAATGCAAGATTTTATACGAGATCAACAACAATTGAATTTATGTAATTGTAAAAGTGTACCGAGCTAAGAGAAGTGCACTGGCTAATTGTGTCACACCACTCTTGAAGACGTCTATCGTAGTCAGCGTAAATACTTTCTAAGCATTCACATGATGTATCAATATTTTTAATAAACCTCCTTTTTAAATTTTTAAAAGATTTTGTCCAATTGCGGAAAGTACTTGTCCTTCTAAACTTCTGGCTTCTTCGATCATGGCTGACATATCTGTGGCAGTTTCCAATAGTATATGGGTATTTGTAGTGTGAATCTTTCACAGTTTTTAAACTTCGTTTGCGTTTACGCGTAATTGTTGAATTTATACTTCGTAAGTTATTATCTGGATTGATTTTGCGGCAAATAGTTGATCCTTTCTTATGAGGTACAGTTGAGTAATGTTCCTTAATTGTATGATTCCATTCCTTCATAATCCTTTTGTAATCGTTTAGAATTTTCATTAAAATGTCTTCGGTTTCCTTGGCGTCATACATTGTTCTTCTTAGTTCGGTACAGCTCGACGACTTTAATTGAGAATCTTTCGACACGCTTGATTCAGTAGATGATTCAGGTATTGCTAATAGAACATCAGAGTCTGGACATCCGTAAATAGGATTCTTAACGACTTCTGGTATATCGATAATAGTCGGTGCTGTTGTTAAAGATTCTATCGTAGCTTCAGAGACAGTTATTATATCGGAATCAGGCAAATATGTAATTTTGTCTTCACTCTTTTGCAAGAAATCGTATCCAGGCAATGTTTTGCCGTAGTAGAAATTTCCAAAAAATGGTTCAGTGTTTACCGGTTTGATATTTTTCGGTTTGCACTTTATCCTGCTGTTTTTGTTAACATCGCTTGCAGATTTTTTACACTTTTTATTTCTGGCACGATTCTCATTTTCGAATAGAGACACTTGATTAGCGTAGTCACTGAAGAGCGTCGAAGCCGAGGCGGCTCGGGAGAGGCCACGTTTATTTCGCGTGGGAGGGTTGTCGTTTTTCTTGTAATACCAGGAATACGAGGTGCCGACGCTGAGGTTCGCGGAAGATTTATGTAGATCGTATTTTCCATATTTCATTCTAATTGTAACGCGAGCGAGGGACCGAACCGTGCGGTGGTCGGCAAATGTGTAAAATGCATAACGTTCCGCTGCTGGAGGCATCGCTCCGTCGCGTGCGAAGCGCCCCCACAGCAGATAGTACGGTGTTAGTCCGTTTTGTCATTATTCATCGCACCCGCAATATTTACGCGTGTGAAGCACGCACTACTTACAAACAACAGCACATATAGTTTTTAGAGCGCAAACTTGGTGATATCCGATCAATGAAGTCGATGAAGTATAACGTAACGGTTGTTTTTATGAGCTGAAGACGGGCCCCTATGGGAAGATAAATATCTACCATCGTAGTAGCAGGAAGTCGTTATAAATCTTACATTTATTAAAATGACAACATTTTAACTACAGTTTCCTTTTGTTACTTTTAATAATTAGTTAATTAAAAACAAATGTGAAGAATTTACATTAATATCTCTTTAATGTTAATATTTAATGTTTAGGGAAATTATTTGAATAACGACACATAATCATTTTAAAAACGTTAACTCAAAGCAGCAAAGTCATAACATATTACCCTGCTTTTTAAACTGAGAAGAGGTCACTATCTGACAGTTAACGAGATGATATGGTGCAAAAAACTGAAATCAAAAACCACAGTAAAATAACCGGTTTAGTGTAAGTGACTTACAGTGAGTATAGAACCGAGTTCTTGCACGTAGATGCGTTCTGTCTGCAGTAGCTCGGCTAGCACGTGTCCGCGCCGCGCCCGCCGCGCCTCCGCGTCCTCGCCGCCGGAGCTCTCTGAACCACCTGATGTTTCCATCTGGAACAACACAATTTGATTGCAGTGCATTTAACGCTGAAATTCTATAAAATATTTGACAATATAGGCAGTATTAAAATCAATGTATTGTCTATTTGATGTTCTTAAAGAAATGAGATTTTCAAATCTTGGTGGATTTAATAATGTTTGTGTATACCGAAATATCTATCGACTTCAATTGATATCCCAAGACGGTGCTGGCACATAAAAAATATTTTTCTAAATACCTATTTTTGAATATAAACAATTTGAGAACATGGTGACAGTATCCATGTTAATTTTTATGCCTGCAATTTGGTCCATGATCGTCAGTCAATTTCTGATAACGAAGCAATTACAAATATCTAGTTCAAAAACCTATTGTTCCAATAATTGGATTTATTGTTCATTGATAAGCTTTTTGTGGTATTCCACTTTCTTTCAAAACAAAGAACTGATAAGTTTTTGCTATTTATGACATTTCAAAATAGCGTTATCACACTTTCGTATCTGAATCTAATTTTGGAACAGCAAAAACAATGCCAATTGGAATTAAGTTTTTATACTGATAATGTCAATCATAAGCAACTATTCAAAGAAAGAGAAAAGACTGCCTTAAAACATTTTAAAATTTCGTACCAATATAAAAGCAAATAAACGAATGGTAGACGACATACTTCATGTTAATTTCTCAATTTTGCATCGTCCCTTTCTATTCAGTACCTAATATCTATGTAAAATTATATAGTTGCATTATTAAGTATGTTATTAGGCCAATGTTTCTTTTTGGTTTTGCTATATCTATAATTTTCTACCCATCTGATAGTTTTGCCCCATGTTCTGTTACCGTTAATATTCCGTTAAAAGATAATTTTATGTGCTACCAACACGCTAAACTCTGTTAGGTTAAGGAGATCAAACTATATAACAGTTTTACGATTGAGTTACTATTCTT
>DVQG01001662.1:0-10281 GCA_018231605.1 Papilio ambrax
TCTTTATATTACTATGTAATAAAACATTTCAACAATATACAACAGTAAAATTGTAATAAGCTCTCTCTGTTGTTAAAGTGTTTTAATCTCAATATTTAGGAAATGAATTATATTTGATATGTGCTATTGAAAATTTAGATAGTGTCTGTGTTGAATGTGTTTCTATAAGGAAAGTGGATATGCCTCCTCTATATGTTTGAATCTCGGTGATTATCGTAAGTAATTTTTCATTTGATTGATATAAAGAGGTTTCTGCTTTTTCATATATTCATTATGAATTAAATCAATTTCTAAAACTAAAGTCCATTTTTTACACGATGTAAACAATAAGATTTTTTTCTTACCTGACATTGGCTTGCATCTTTTTGATTTGCATAGTAGTGACCTGACTGACAAGTAGAGTGCCATCAAAGAATGCTACAGCTATAGTGTCTGGTATACAAGGATTCCATTGCACAGCAGAGACAAAAGTAGATGGGTATATATCCAACTTAATAGAGAATGATGGTGATATATTCTGAAAAAAAAAAAACAATGAAACTTGACTAACGGTACAATAATTAAAAACTCTTTTATAAAACATTTTTTACAAAACATGCACGATTAAACACTTTTTTAGATATTGAAATAAAAAGATCTCTATAACTAAACAATTCATTTAAGATATATTCCTGCATGTATTATTATGTTTATATGAACTGTTATAAATTTGAATAATCTGCTTTGCCAGAGACTAATGAAAAAACAGTAAATAGTGGCCTATGAGATCTGACATATCTACATCTAAGCTAAATTTAGCAAAATTTTATTGGCATGGCAATACATTGTAACATTTATCCATCCATTCATCTCTACTTTACATTAATAATCTTCTAAGATTGAAGAAACTTACCGGATTTTGAAAATCAAGAATCTTATACACAAAGAGCATAGTTGTGCTTATAACTGCTAACCATTCTTGATCACAATTTACAGCAATAAAGGTTGGTTCTGCTTGGAGTTTTATTGGTACATGATGAGGCTCACTTTCCTTGTCTATCAGATCTTTTAAATAATAGGCTGTGGAAGGAGGAAGATAAGAAATATATTCTGTTATTGGTAGATGTCAAAGTTGCACATATTACTAATGTACTCAAAGATTTTTTATCTCGGCTAAAATGTCCTGATTTTGTTTGTTAATTTTAAACTGTTATTTTCCGAGGAATCTTGTATGACATGTTAGATTTAATATAGACTTCATAAGGGGGTGCATAGTGAAAAGATTTTCATTTTGTACATTGTGTACTCTGTTAATTAAAGGTAAGGAATTCGCCTGTAAATCTAGATGTCTATGCAGTCACTTAGCTATTTTGGTCAATTCCGATGGCCTCTTCTTTGTTTTATACAATAAAACAAAATGGTCAAAGTCAATCTCTGAACTAGTCAAAACCATGATTTCGAAAATTTGTATGTCGTTATAGGAATTGCAAGTATTTGAAAAATAAACGACAGTACAAATCATAATTGTAGATAGAATTACAACAATCATATTATTGTACCTGATAATTACCTGATAATACTGAATTAGGTGCAAGAACAAAAACAATGCCATATTTACTACAGCTAGCGACTAAATTGTAGCCTCGATTTGGTAAAGAGCTGCTTGTTTTGAAAACCTTGATCTTGCGTTGAAGTTTATATAGTAGATCCTGAAATAAAGGTGATAAATGCGGATCATCTTATTGCAAGATACTTATATATTCAGAAATATACACAATTTAGATGATCATATTTTACCGGCTCATCAATAGCGTTTTGTCCATATTGAACTTCCATTTTTATGTGAAAGTAGAAAAATCAATCAATTTGCGGAGGTATCGAAATGCTAGATTTATTCTTTGAAAATCACATTTAATATAACAAATAGAAATAAAGCCATAACATAAATACACTTTGAAACAAAAATGTGATCGCTTTTATCCGTTTCAGTATTTTAATGTTTTTTGAAGTTTGTAGCCATTAAGCCATAGACAATATTACTTGTCAATGTCAACAATATGAAAATTGACAACCACAGATAACTACAATTGACGTAAAAAGGCTTTTACTACGTCTTAGCCACTGATGTGTGGTCTTTGCATTTATTTTAAAATATTACGTATTCGTCATTTAGACCATTAATAAGAAATTTAATTCTACTCATTTACGCATCACCAGCTCACTGCACGTCCCCACCGAGGGGCTCAGAGCCTACCCATAGTAAAGGGATGACTAGGTCATAGCCAACCACGCTAGTCAAGTGCGGGTTGATTGACTTCAAAAATTTCTTCGCCGATATATGCAGGTTATAGGCAGGGCCCATAGTGAGTCTTTATCTTCGACAATAAGAATGTTAAAGCCTGCAACATACCCAATGCCATGGACTACAGTAATACCAAAATTAACCATTTTCAATGATTAAGTAAAAGATAGTTTAGTTCTCATCCCAAACCATTCTAAGAGTTTCCTTGCTAGAAAGCGAAATTTGATTTCTTACTTTTAATACAAAGCATCATAATGTTGTAACCGTGAGAATTAAAATAACACTTATCTCTCGTTTTGTACGATTGGTCGTTCGTTCAGACCTATGTTTTTAAAGAAAAGTACCCTCGCGGGAAATCTGCTCTCCCTTGACTCGGTTGCGGTAATAATGTTTACTCGTATGAGGGTACTTCTGTCGTATTGTGTACTAGGATAGTTAATGACGTTTTTGCTACAATCTGCGTCGCAGTTTCATCTTTTTTTTTAAATCAATCAACTAATAGTTTGTTTATTTGATTATTAAATTGCCAACTTCCATTTTATAAAGACAGACAAGGTAATTGAAGATTAAATGGAACATAATTTTATGGAAACTTTTACATTTTTTATGTTATATTTATTTACAATAAGTCTGTTTATAATTTAGGAAAAATAAAATGGGTAACTATTGACCCCTAGCCGTTTGGTTACTTTTCAGAGTCGCACTGAGAACCTTTATTTATCAAATATAGTGATTGTTTAAAAAATCTTGTAAGGTTTATTCGGTTTAACTTTAAATTAAAACCTATGGGAGACTTTACCACAGCTGCGAGTAAATTTATGTAAAATCAATGCAACAAATAAAGCAGGAGGGCGACGGTATATCCGAGTCGCGTCACAATTAGCGCACGTCCCGCTGCGAGGGACACCGTGCTATCGGACAATCCTGCGTCGCCCCATTAAAAAGATTTACGTACGACAAATTAACATCTAAATGTTTTTTTACATATACATCGTACTATCTGACTATATTTTGGCCAGTAATAATTAATGAGAGACAAATGCGAAGTGGCACATAGAATTTTTGTATTTTTTTTTACTAAATCTGCTCTATCTTAGCGATTGATTAGATAGAATCAGAATAGATTAATGTGTTTTGGTGTGTGGGTGAGTGGTTTGATGTTATCATATATTCAGTTTAGCTTCATATACGGAAATAGTTGTATGTTTTAATTTAAACTGATATAAACATTAATAACATGTTAATTGAAAAGAATGCAATATTTTCGAAGCAAGCAAATTATATTACGTACATTGTTAATTATTAAATTCGTTGAATAATTTATTATTTGTTAATCGCGGTCGGCTGCGATGCAGAACTGAAATGTGGAAGGATTCGTTTCACATTTCAGTTTCAGATTGAAAACGTTTTAAAATGCTTTCAATATTTATGCAAGATAAATGAATATCATTTTTTAACTTGGTGCTTGAAATTCATAATTGTAACACAGAGCGCTTTATTTTCCATTTAAATTGTTTAAAATACCTGTTTTTTTTTAAATTTTACTATTCCAATATTAAAAATCCAATTTGTAATTGACACTTCGTATGATATTTTTCAGAGCATAATTTAGTAATTACGTTGAATACTGAATCGAAAAGTATTTTTAATCTTTAACTTATATGCTTGTTTGTTTGACTGTTTACATAATTTTGTTATTCTCTATTGGCTTTTAAGGGTTAAAACATCATGTGTTGTATAATACGCCACGTTTCGAGTCGGCTGGATTCGATTCCTGGTGAAGTCAAGCAGAAATACAAGATTGTTTCCGTTCAATAGATCTAATCTCTCAGTTGGGTATTCGTGCTGAAATGATTCTCTTTTATTGACGTCTCTTTGTTGAATTATTCCATATATGTGATGGTCGGTACTTGATATTCATTTTGTCGACATGTATTACATATTAAATGTAGCATATTAAATAATTTCTTTACAATATGTTACATATATGTGACCATATTATAGGTCTTCAAAATCTGTTGATTGTACTCGTACGTATTTAAAAAATAAGGATGCATTCTAACAAAACTCAGGTATATTTGGTAAAAAAAATATGCGCATTTTTGTGATGCTGAATTATATTGACCGTAGTTGAGGGCGAGAATAATTCAAACATGATATTCCGTATACATATGCAACGATATCTGATACCCGTTTTATATCCTGAGCTGGGATACTCCGCACACGGGTCAGTACCATTGCGGCCTTCTGCATAGAAACACTTTTTGTTCATAAAATAATAAAAACTTTTTGGTAAAAGAAACCTTCACAGTACGCTTGACATACGGTAAGTGTTCCATATTCAAATGTAATATAGTTAATAAAAAAGTAACATTTGTCTATTACAATAGGAATTCCATTTTTAAATTATTTAAAGTTCAAAGGTTTTTGTACCTTGATGTTTATTGTTACTTGTAACTAACTAGCAATAAAGTGAATAGGGTAAAGATAGTAGCGAAGTGAAATATTATGTTACAGTTAATAATAAAAATCGGGCGAATTTAATTTAATTCTACGATTTCTCCTAATGTAGGTACTTGCACGAATAAAAAAATGTCATGGACCAAAGCAGTAGCGATAACTGGATGTGACAGCGGCCTTGGATGGGCTATAGCAGCGCGCTCAGCAAGAGAAGGTCTACTTACATTTGCGGGAATGTTCCAAGGCATCGACACAGATGCGTCACGTGCTTTGAAAAACATATGTGCACATCCTTACCCTCTAGATGTGACTAAAACGGATAGTGTAAACGGATTTCGGGATTATGTACAGAAAGTTATGAAAGAATATCCAAATTGTAGTAAGTAGAAGTCCTTGTATGTAAGGATCGATTTTAGTTTAATGTTTTACGAATATGATGTGGGTACTTCTAAAAGTGCTGGGGAATTGTAATAATTTCTGTGCATTTATTTTTCAGTCATACCGTCAAACGTCAAGTTTTAATATGTCGATGACTATATATGTATGTAATTAAAAAGTAAAATTTCTTTTAGAATTATATGCCGTTGTAAATAATGCTGGGGTGATGACAATTGGTGACTATGAATGGCAAACTACGAAAATAATCGAAAACACGATCAATGTCAATCTATTGGGAGCTATGAGAATCGTATCGGCTTTCTTACCAGAACTAAGGAAAAGTGCAGAAAATGTAAGATTATTTATTACTCTAAATTTTGAAATTCACTTCAAGGTTTCTATTTGTATTAACTGTTGCTTTTAAACGCTATTCTGATATCAATTTATCAAGATTTCATCAAAAATTATTTAGTTAATGTCAGAAATTGAAGACCATACCTTTCGATAATAATTAATTGTTTTTTAAATAAATCATATAAATAAATTGTTTATTACTTAAAATAATTGTTATACCATATGTTTTACTATCCGCTGTCTTAGCAAAACCTAGGAAGATTGATAATTTTCACTAAAGATTATGGAATTGCAAATTCACTTTTACACTTAGGGTCAGGTTTCAAACAGTTGCTATGTTCGTTAGTAATTTCTTTCTTCAAAAGAATACGTAACAATCTGCTTACGTATTCTTTATGGATATAATATGATTACTTAATTACACATGTTCCCCTTTACCTTACTAAGATTAAAAAAAATAAAAAAAAATTACACATGTTATTCTGTCACTTGAATTTTCTAAAAACTAATATTATAAATGCGAAAGTTTAGATGGATATTTGTTAGTTTGTAGCTTAGACGGCTGAACAGATTTCGATGAAATTTGGTAGGGGATAGTCGGGAAGGACACATAGGCTACTTATTTTTTTTTTAATTCCACGCGGACGGAGTCGCGGGCGAAAGCTACTATCTTCATAAAGATAGATATTACTATATTCCATCTGTAATGCTTTAGTTTGATTCACTTAATTATTTTTAGTTTTAAAGATCTATGTAACAAAAATACGCAGAGCTATACTATAAGTCACCTAAGATAGTAGGAAAAAAGCATACATTTTAAATGACTCAAAGTTGAAAACAATCTTTATAATAACGTTTTTAATAAAAATAAGTGCAATTTGATATTAACAATATTCTGTTTAATCTCGATCCTGTTAGATAGGTAATTAAAAACGATCGGATTACGGCAATAATTTCCAACGTCTATTGTTCTTGTTGTAATTAATTTTATTTAGGTCGTACGGTGTTTGAAATTTAACGTCAATGTAAAATCAGTATCGGGATATCAAAAAGGTAAATAGGCTAGATTACCGGTAATCTTGTTTATTTAGGTACAACTTCAACACACTTTTTTTGCAATTACAACAAAAACAAGTAAAAGAATTTACGATTGCTAGAAAAAAAAAAATTACCGTTTTTTTTTTCTCGATGACTTTTTTTAGGAAGACAACTGTTAAAATGTTGCATGGAAACATAATTACTTAATCAGATTCTTTTAGTTAGATCTTCAATATAACCAATTCATGTTCGCAGACTTCAGTTTATCATTTTAGACCTTAATAAATCCTCGTATAATCAACGTGGCAAGCCACTGCGGGCTACAGCCGCTGCCCGGCTTTGGCCCTTACAGCGCTAGTAAAGCTGGCTTGCTGGCTTGGACTCGAAGCTTGCGGCTCGAGCAACGGCAACATGGTTTACTCGCCCTTGCATTCATACCAGGTAGGCAATATTGTATTATTTTTGAGTAGTATGGAGGTGAAGATTCAGTGGATGTTTTGTTTGTTAAGCTTGTTAGAAAAGGATTAAAATGTGTTTGTGTGTTGTTTTATTACAGGTGGATTCGTTAATTCCAGTAATCTTTTATCATATCAAATCAGCCAAGGTGAGGATATGGTGGAACATCTGTCCGAAGAACAGAGAGTTCTCTATGAAAGGAAAATAAAGACCCTTTGCAACTATCTTGGTTCAGCTGCGAACAATACAAGATTCGATTCTATGAACGACGAAAATATAATGGAAACATTCTTTAGAGCCCTCAGCGATGAAAATCCTAGAGGATTGTATAAGGTTGAATCGTGGAGGTATATGTTTTATTACAATTTATTAAAGCTGCCTGTGCCTGAAGGTTTACATCAATGGTTAATTAAGAAATTTGTCAATTTCCCTCAATTAGAGTAAATACACCTGTATTTCAGAGACTGAATTCTGAGGTTTTTGTGTTTCAGTTAAAGATTTCTCGATTGGCCTTTTTTGTCAATAGAATAACAGTTATTTTAATTATCACCGTTTTTTTTAATATTGTCACCATAAACACATATTAAAATAAAACAAAAACTTTATTAGTTTTATGTTTTATTAGTTTTAATTTCATTTTATGCATTTAAATTTCAAACCTTAACATTTTACTTATTATAATAAATCAACTAATTTTCTTAATTACTTATTGCATATTACTAAGTATCCATTGTGAATATAAAAATACATTTGTATACAGCGATGGTACAGCGGTCCCACAAGGTACATCTGATCTTTTCCCACTAACCACGCCAACTACGTAATACTTTCCACCGTATAACATCATTAATGGACCTCCTGAATCTCCTTTGCAAGTATCCTCTCCTGTCTTACCCATCGCACACATATGAGAAGCTTGTAGATATGGATAGTATTGAAGGCATTGATTTCGAGGTACCAGGTTCAGGACTGTAGATTGTTTGACGTTTGATGCGAACTGCCCGTTACGACCCCAGCCAGCGACAGGCAAGGGCAAGCCCAAGAATGCGTCGCTGTTTATGTTTAATGGCGGTAAGCATATTGGTCTTATAAATTCTGAAATGAAGTGTCAATCGATAGATTACAATTTAGCTCGTATTGCCAATGCTTCCTAATTGGATTGTGTAAAATAATCGCTTATAAGAATCAATGTCTTTATTAGTTGAACATTTTAAATTCAATAGAGCTTGAATGATACGATTTTGTTTGAGAGATTTTTCGTACCCATAACCGCATAATTTACTGATTATGACGGGAGGGATTCCAACGGTGAGTTTCGGGAGTTAACTAATTATATTATCAAAAAGGTAGGAGTTAGTTAAAGGGTTAATACTGGTATAGTTATTTTAATTTTTAAAAAAAGGTGGCTATGTAGAAGACTGATGTAAAAAGAATTGTAAATATATTTACCAGTGTAAGGAGCCGGTTCACGAAGACGTATGAGAGCAATATCATTATTGAGGGTTTTACTATTAAATGCGGCGTGCGGAGTCACACTCTCTGCTTTCACCACCACGTTATTGATGCACGACTTCTGACCGTTGGAACTCAATCTGCAGTCCATCGGGAAAGTGCGCTTGTCGTATTCCGCCATGTATACGTCGACACTGTAACGATCAAATATATTGATATTTATTTCGTGTAATAACTAACTGATCAGAATGGCATATCGACCCGAAGTTAACCTTTGCTATGGATACTAAGAATCATATTTCGTTTATGGCGCCGCATCCCCTCGTTCAAATCTACGACTTGGAGTTTCTGCATTTTCATTACCTCACCCCTCTAGTAATTCCTAAGACTTAACTTAGTGTTTTTCATCGAGTGTTGTGTTATTAACAAAATATTTAACTGTAGAAATTGTACGTTGATTCGCATCCAAAATTACTTACTTAGTAAGTGTGGCGCCATCTGTGACGACGCAGTGGGCTGCAGTCAGTATATACCACGAACTTATAATACTTCCACCGCAATCGAAATTAGTTACATTGTTACCGAAATCAAAGGATGCTCTTAGTAGTATTGTCCAAGGGAACTGGTTGAGCTCAGTTTCGGTACCACCTGGTAATTAGAACAGTGCACATTACTTTTGTTTATGATGCCCTTGTATCTGAGTGAGAACTACTTTCGAATGTTTTGTGTTCAAATTTACTTAACTGACATACCTGCAATACGATTATCCAATTCTATCTCTACTTTATCATTATCAGATTGTCGTTTCATTCTAGTGTTACCCAATGGCAAATTAGCCATCCCAGCAACCACTGTTTGTGCATCTGTAAAAATAAATCATGTTTTTCATACTTTTAATTTTCGAGCTATCATAATGTAAACATTGTGTTTAGGCATTCGAGTATTTAGTAAATACTTACCAGTTACTCCATTTATTCCGAATGTGTCTACTCCACAACAACCTGTATTAGGATTTGGTGGGAAATTAGAATCTTGGCATTGTTGTGGTATAGTTCCTGACACACTACCCAAACTCACATCTGGTCTACCTGGTCTTGGAGCTTGGGCAAAATTTGGCGGAGTAATTCCTCTATTATTTGAGCCTGGTTGATTTAAACATGCAAAATTTGCACAAGGATATTGGTTTGCAATGGTTGGTCTTCGTTGGATTGGTAATATTGGTGATTGTATCAACTTGGCTAAATTATTTCTTTTATCATTTTCTTTTACATAGGATATTCTTCTCGTGTATGACAATAATTCAGGCATATTTTTGTAATCATGGTATTTTGGTTCGTTGAGGATGCTCCAAGCATGTTCGCCAGAGCAACATATCTAAAATTTGATTAGAATGACTCATGTTATGTTTTATTTTATTTTGGCAAACAAGTTTTCCATTACTATATTAACTATCAATAGATTTTACTATTTGACCTTGACAACTTTTTTCTGGCTTTATTATTTTTCAACAACACAAACCGGTACCTAGTCATTTGTTGTCTTTTGATAATAAATATTATTTTAAAACTGGTTTTTAGTAAGTGCATTAAAAGTGGTTTGATTTCTGACCTTTTACCGAATTTCGCATCAATAATATGTTAAAATGATGCAGAGTTTTGGTCTAAGATATTATATATGTTCATTTGTGTGTTTATATCGTGCAGACACCATTACATAAACTGTCACACCACTGTTTAGTCGCGCTTTAATTGCTTTTAGTTTATACGGAGGTGCGCAAACTACTCGATTTTAGTTCTGCAACTAAACAGTTCAATGTGCTGCAAAATAATCGACTATCGCACAACAGTTGTGAGATAGTTTAG
>DVQG01001663.1:0-10280 GCA_018231605.1 Papilio ambrax
CGTGGTATTACACCGGGCGAGCCGGCCCATTCGTTCGAGGATGTTAAAGCGGGCTCTACCACTGTTAAAATATATGATACAACTAGTAGTTGGAGTTACCTAGAAATTAAATCTTTTATTTCTGTTAACCTAATTACAAACTTAAAATTTGTACTCCATTTCAACTAAAATTATTACTAAACTTCATAGCTGACAAACTTCTAATTAGATCCATGTAAAATTGTTCCTAACAGCACTTTAATTTAGGTTAATGTTTGCGTTTGTGTTTTGCACTGCGATGATGAAAGCCCGGTGCGCCATCTGTTGTTGCAGACACCGCTTGTATTGTAGTTGTACTACCTATGATACATTCTGCATCTTATGAAAGCACCGTGTATATTCATCTTAGAATATACTATTAATTTAACTAAAATAAGCATTAAGTATAGCCAGTAACGGTTTATTTATCATACTTCATACTAATCAAACTAATAATATAAATGCGAAAGTTTGATGGATGCTTGTTACAGTTTGTAGCCTTAACTGCTGAACGGATCTGGATGAAATTTGGCATAGATGTAGAACATAATCTGGAAGAAAACATAGGGTACTTGCTTTTGTTTTTTTTTTTAATTCCACGCGGACAGAGTCGCTTGAAGCTATTCTAACTAGAATAAATAAGTAAATGTTTCATGCTCACTAGAATGTTATTAAATTGTTTTACATTCTTACAAACAATGAGCGTTATTTTATAAAATGTTACAAAGAATATCAACTTACGGCTGAGAAGATTGTTAAAAGAGTTCTCATTAAGCCGAGCGCCAGTTTTTCATAGAGACAGACGGTTCCCGGGTTACAATTGTTTTTTATTTGTTTCTAGGAAAACGGATTCGTGTCATATAAACCGGTCTCATTTGTATCATTACTTTGCTACAAGATGCATTTATATTCCATTAAATATAAACTTTTTAAAGTTTGTATCGAGAAACTTTTAACATGTTTAATTTTGGGAGATATCGTAATCACATTTCGAATTTCAATTCATTTTATTATAGCGTAATTACATGTACATTAAATTAAAATGGTGTTAATAAATTTATCTAATAACGTATGTATAATCCAGCTTGGAATAGATTTAATGCGGCTAATGGCATTTACTATGGTATATTGCATATTAATCATAGCTTATTAAGGATTAGTTGTATTTTACACAATAGCTCACAGTTTACATTAACAATTTCTTTCTGTTTACACGTATATTTTGAGCAATCTTCAGTGTGAAAACCAAAGAAAACAGACTGGATTCGTAAACCATAAGCTGTGGTAGCATTAACTTATCCAACTTGGTGTACAACTTACTGAAGTATTGGTTACTACAGATATGTCAGAAGGCACGATCTCAAGCCACATTATTACTGGTATCGGCTTGCGAATGCATTATTTAGACTAGTACCACGTAGGGATTGAGAGCTTCGCATTTTCGACGCGTATATTCGAAATTGGTTTTGCAACTAGAAGCACTGCTCGTCGTACACAGTGCACTGCGTTTGTCTGAATAATTCATGCAGGCACATGCATGCATGATGCACAAAATGCACACTTGTCACAGCATATAGTATCTTCATATGCCATGTCACTATGGTGTAACTTTGACAAGACGTATAGGAAGGGTTATTGATCATAAGTTTTTATTATAATACTTAGGCGTTGAAATCCTATTGCTATGGTTACAGGTACATAAGTCTATATTTGAGTTCAATTCTAGAAATAATCTTACTAATATTATAAATGCGAAAGTTTAGATGGATAGATCGATGAATGGATGGATAGATGGATGTTTGTTAGAGTCTGTAGCCTAAACCTAATTCTAGAGGATAGTCTGGAAGAACACATAGGCTAGTTACATTTGTTTTGTTTAATTCCACGCGGACGATGTCGCGGGCAGAAGCTAGTAGATTATAAAAAATGTTATTATAAAATTGTTTTTTTTATTCACCTTGATTGATGACATCTAGTTGAAGCACACATCCCGCACCGGGCACACGAATTTCAAATATCAGGAAAGAACTGTTTACAGCTTCGGTTGTATCCTTTAACGCAACAGTTACAACTCCTTGATTTATTTGTACGACAAATAAATTAACGTGCTCTGCAAATTAAACATAAGTATATGGTTAACAAATCTTAAACTGGTCGTAGAATAGTAGAGTTAAAATAAATTAACAAGAAGCAAGATCTAAAAATAATAAACAAAATTTAAAAAAAATAAGAAAAAACACAGTAGATTTTTAGGCTACTCTGTACCATCGACGAAATTAAATGAAATACATTGTTTCTTTGGTAAATTTCAAGCATTACTTAATTTACATAAAAAAAACTTTGACAAAAATTCTTGAACTGAATACAAATCGCAACTAAATTGAATCAGGTTCATCAATCATTACAGATAATAATAGCGAAAAAGGTATCGAAAACATTTTCACATTTATTTGGCAACAGTACTTATAAAGGTTGGGAAAACAAAATTAATGTTTCATTCAGAAAAACACGATAGTCTAAATAGTATTATAGTACATTTTTAATTACCTCCAAGAAATTCGACATCAGTCCCACTATATCCAGACACAAATATGTTTTCATGTGACATAATATTGTCACTTACAACACCTCTGTACAATAACTTGTCGAAATAAATATTGCTATCTTCTGAAGCTGAAAAAACACTTAATTCACACATCATACTATTTCAGAGATAAACTGATACATCTGTACTATTTTGTTTGACATCAGGGACAAAAGCACATTTATATACACTAAATTTAGCTAAAGTAAAAAAATAAGTTTTTTTCATTACTAAGACCTTAATATAATTATCTCGTATTAAATATCTGTCTAAGTAACCAGTAAATGACTAAGTACGGCAGTTGTAAAAAATTTACCATTCGGTAGAGTAATCAAAATAGTCGATCTAGCGGTAATACTGTCCGGTTTTGTAGCAGTTACGATGAATACAAGAAACATATTATCAGACTGTACATTTTGTGGTACGGGTGTAGACAGAATAACTAAAAATCCATCTTCGTTTCCTTCCAGTGAAAACCAAATTGAATTATCTGAAAATAAGCAAGCAAATTGTTGTAAAACACTATAATTTGTAACTAAATATATCAAAATTGTGTTAATTTTAACCTCCTTCCAATTTATATTCGATGCCATCACTGCTTTCATCAATAAGAGCAATAGTTTGGTTAAACTCGAGTACATCATTTTCTTTATACTGCCCAGTGTAATACGCTTCTTTAAATTTTAACACATGAACAGGTAAATTATTCTGTTGTATAACTTCGAGGACAATTGTTGTGTAAATTGGCAATGCTTCTGGTGCTGTAGCTTCTAACTCTAGAATAATAATTCGATTTCCTGATAAAATCTCTTCAGGCATTGCATTCTCTAGTATAAGATACACTGTTGCTCCGTTCACTCTCTTTGTAAACAAAGTGGCCAGTTCTAAAAAAAAAACGTCAAAAAACATTATTACAAGATGATAAGTGGAGTTTAGAATGTAGTAAAAATACTTACCTCCGTTAAGTGAAAATTGCACGTCAGGCGTAAATCCAACTACAAGAATTATAGGTTCCAAATTAACAGTTGTGTTATCAACAGTTCCCAAATAATTGTTTCTCTCGAAACCGAGAATTTGTGTGGTGTTTAGTTCTGAAATTAAATCAAAATTTCTTTAATGTTTTTTAGAAACATCGCTTAAACTGTCTAAATAAGATAAAGTTTAACCTACCAGCTGTAATAGTAATAATTACTGCAGATCTAGCAGTAATCGAACTGCTCGGTTTTCCGGCAGAGATTTCAAAGATTAGCTGACGATTGTCATTTAATACATCGTTGGGTATAGTACTAGTTAAATTTATAGTTACTCCATCTTCGGTTGGTACAACTCCAAACCACACCGATTTATCTGTAAGTATAAGAAATGTTATCAAAATCTGTCTATCGTCTAGACATAAAATGAATTACCTTATGCTAGTACATACCTCCAACAAGTGTAAATTTGACAGTCTCATCGTAACCTTCAGCTAACGTTATAACATGATTAAAATCAAGACCATCGCTCACGTCGTACGTTCCAATGTAATAGGGTTCGGAAAATTTAAGTAAATCATTACTAGAGGGAATTTCTTGCCTCACTACTTCAAAAACTATTGTGACATAAGCAGGTGTAGCTTGTGGTGCAGTTGCCACCAATTCTAATATGATTATTCTATTATCAGGAACTACATTATCAGGAATGGTGTTCTCTAGTTGTATTGTAATTGTTGATTCGTTTGATGTCATATAAAAATACGACACCAACTCTGTAAAAACAAGAATGGATTATAGCATCTAGATATCTGATAACACTTGGATAGTTTGAAAATTGAAAAGTTGTATGATATAATATTTAAAAACATACCTCCCTGGAGTGTAAACACAACATCCGAAGAAAGTCCTTGCACCAATAAAATTGAATCCAAAATAAGTGTATTGTTGTCAATGGTACCAATATAATTTGGTTTATCAAACTCTAAGACAACTATTTCATCAATATCTGAAAATCAATACATTAATAGGTTAGAAACAAATTTATCTACATGTTTTGACTTAAAATGTATTAAAAAGCTGATTGTTACCCTTTATTAGTCCTATAACAATTGTAGATCGCGCAGAAACCGTGGTGTTAAATACATTTGCGGTGACAGTAAAGATTAACTGATTATTATCTGCCAATATTTCTGATGGTATTAGGCTTTGAAGTGTTAAAATAACTCCATTGTCCAACGGCGTAAGTGAAAACCATACGGAATTATCTAAAAATATAAAAAGTTGTTATGTTTCTAATAGAAATTGATTCCGATAAACGAAATATAAGATACAATTATTTTTTTGGAATTTGTACCTCCTTCTAGTTCTAAACTAACATTTTCTTCAGACCCTTCTCTGAGTTGAATGGTTTGATTGAATTGTAATTTATCTTCAACAGAATATTCTCCGTAATAATAAGGGCGTTCAAACACTGGAGATATTAAGTTTGGTTCTAATTGTTTAATAATTTCTACTACTATTGTAGCATGGGCCTTTATTGTCCTTGGATGGATTGCCTCGATCTCTAATATCATAAAATGATTGTCAATAATCTCTTCGGGTAATTGTTCGTTTAGTTGAATCGTTACAATGTTTCCAACGTTACTTACGCTAAATAAAGTTGCGTAATCTAGAAAACAAGAAATAATATATATATTATTCAATTGTTAAGTCACGGTAAAAAAGTCAAAATTTATATGTTAAAATATTTTACCTCCAATTAATAAAAACTCTGTTTGAAGTTGAAATCCTTGATCCAATACAATACTTTCAATCGTAAAAGTTTCATTCATAATAATTCCAGTATAACTGTTTTTAGAAAACCTCATCACAGTTGGTTCGGTTAATTCTGTAAGAAAATTAACCGAGAGATTAATAAAGTAAGCGAAAAAGAAAAATAAGAAAAAATGTAAACATACCTGAAGGAAAATTAACTGATATTACGGCGTTAGCGCCTACTGAAAAAGGCTTTTCTGCTAAAATAGTAAATAATAAAACTTTTTCGTTGAAAATTAATTCTTCCGGTATTGTGGTATCTAAAGTTATAGAAATATTGTTGTTGTCAGTTCCCGAAATAGCAAAATATTGTGCATTTTCTGAAAAAAAAAATACACACAGACATAAATAATATTGTTTAGGAAATTAAATGCTCATCCTTGATTTTTTTGTTTATAAAATAATATGTTACCTCCTATTAAACGAAATGTAACATCTTCATCGAAACCTTGTATTAGATAAATATTTTCTATGCTTATTATCGCATCCAAGTAATAACCATTGTAAATGTTTTTACTAAACAGTGGTGTTGATGTATCTTGTTTTATAATTTCCAGTACGACAGTTGTTATTGCTTTGTCAGTACCATTACCTTCTGCGGTTAGGGTAAATATAAGAATATTGTTTTCAGAAATTACACCTTCAGGGATTGGATCTCTTACACTTAAAGTTATTTGGTTTCCATCATTAGATTGAATAAAGTAACTTGCATACACTGAAATCAAAATTTGTCCTTAATTAATCTTGAAATAATATAGCGCGCGCACATCTTTGACCAAACTATGGCACAATTGGTTAGTCGCGCTTTGATTCCTATGCTTATATGAAGGTGTGCACTCTACTTGATTTTTGTTGTGCAACTTAACAGTTGAATTGGCCGCGAAACAATCACCAATCGCACTGCAGCTGTGCGATAGTTTAGTCAAAGGTGTGCGACCGCTCTAAGTTTGCACCAAATAAATTATTGTTTTACTTGGAAAACTGTCGACAATTTTACACAAACTTTATTTACCTCCAAAAAGATTGAAGAGGACATCTTCATCGTAGCCGATGTTTAACTCTATTGTCTCCAGCAAAACACTGTTATTAACCAAAATTCCGCTGTAAGTAAGAGATTTAAAAGCCAGTGCTCTAGCTGCAATCAAAAGTTTCAGAAAACATGGCAAAATGCGTTATTATTTGTTATAAGTTATTTGGGAAATCAAAATGTCTATATTGAAAATTAAAAGATTTTATAAACATCAAGTTACAAACGTTAAACGTGAAAAACACGTTAGAAATGTGGTTTCCGTTCCATTTCATGTCGTTTAACTTTGCGTAGTGCATTTAGAAAAGTCAATAAATATATCGAAACGTTTCTGTCACCTTCAGGCATTGCGATATAAAGAACCGCCTGCGCTCCGACTGTTCTTGGCTTCGTGGCAATTATAGTGAGTAGCAAACGTTGTTCGTTTAAAACATGGGAGGGCAAACCTGACGTGATAATGTTAAATACGTTGCCATCTTGTGTTATTTGAAAGTAGCTTTCGAAATCTGTAATAAAAATGAATGCTTAATAATTTAATTTACCTTAGGCCTTGGCCGCACTTAATTAGGCCATATAATTGTCTTTTAAAATACTGTCAATGAATAAAACAGTTCAAGATTATAAGAAAATAGTGTTATTTTATTTCAAAGCACTTTTATAAAGCTACAAATATCATATTTATGGCACATTCGAAGTTTGAAATGACTAACTTACCTCCTTCCAGAGACATAGTAACCGTGTCATCAAAACCTTGAATAAATGTAATATTTTCTACAATCACACCTACAATAGGATCGTATGTAGCGTTATAGATGTTTTTTTCGAATATCGGCGTAATAAGGTCATCTTTGACAATTTCCAAAACTACCACAGTTGCTGCTGTTCTGTTGTTAGCAATAGCAACGACTTGTAATGTCAACATGCTATTATTCTGTATAATTTCTTCATTAAGTGGATCCATACTCATTATTACATTATTATTTTGAACGCTAGTACTAAAATATTGACTAAATTCTGAAAAGCAATTTTAGTTAGTTTAAACATTTTTTTATCTGCATTAAAAATTTAGCAAAAAGTATCATTACCGCTATAGATATTTATTTCAATTTCTGGGTACTCTGAATTCTCTTGTAAAATCAAACTCGAAATTCTCAAACTATTATCCACAATAAAACCTCTGTAGTAAGCCTCTTCAAACTTAAAGTTTGGCCCTGAAATTAATAACAAATATAATTATCCTGAGTACTAGAGCATGTAAAGTATTTATAAGTATAAAATAGACAGTAAATTCAAACCTTCAGGTAAATTTACTATGATAGTTGCAGTTGCACCACTCGTATGTTCGCGACTAGCTTTCAGAATAAGGTAAATTTGATTTGTTAATAAATCTGAAGGTAGTTGTGAATGAACTCTTAATGTAACTTGATTTTCATTGACATCAATGTCGAAGATATCTTTACTATCTGTAGAAAAAAATCCGTTATAGTATAACACATCTTAAATGATTATTTAATTTAGAAATTAAATGTTAATTGTACCTCCATCTAGACTGAAATTTACACTTGCATCATAACCTTGTTGGAGATATATGTCGCTTTCCAGAAGAATATTTCCCTCGACGGTATAAGTAGCTATATAAAAAGTTTGTGAAAATATGAGATCATCAGGAAATTCAAATTCCGTGTCAGCCTCTATACGTACTGTTGCGTTGCTCGTGATCGGGGGATCACCGGTGAGGTCAACATCCTGATTGAAAGTGATAAAAAAGTTAGTTTTAGATCATTTACATATTTTTTTCAAATTTTAATATTTGATGTTTACCGTTGCTTTTATCCATAAAATAATCGGTTCTGTAATTCTTCTTATAAATGTAGTAGTTCGTAAAGTAGCTCTAAATTCTTTAGGTGTTGTTGATGTGTCGGCAACGATTTCGAAAAATGGGTTTTCTTCAATTTCAAAATCAATTCTTTGAGTTGTCAGATCGATGTCCCTTACGATTAAATTGTTGACGCAATCAGTAATCAGAAAGCCAGGCGGCAGCGGCGGTGCAACTTTGTAATGATAGTTATCGCTTGGCCTGAACTGCGGTGCATTGTTATTTGTATCTATAATATTAATAATGAAAACCTGTAAACATACTTTCAAGTTACAATACAACGACTTGCTTCCTCTTATTTCATGGATTACGTCATTCATGATAACAGATGACTTAGAAAATGTATTTCATAGGAATGGACTAGTAACTTACTAATGTATTACTGGAACCACCAGTACATCTAAAATTAACAGTGACTCCTATAGAGAGTTCCGTCTCGTTTTCTTCATAGTTTTCAAACTGAGCATTCGGAGCGATTGTGAATTCGGAGTTACTGTATGAAACCGTTAAATACGGACCTCCATTTAAACCTTCGCTGTTCGTTACGGAATTTATACCTGGTGATATAAAGTAATTTAGTATTTTATATTTCGATTCATTGAATTAAATTACAGATGTACATATATAATTTTTTAACCTTCTATATTAGATGTAGATCTTCGAAAGAATATATTTCTTTCGATATCGTAGATGTTTGCGCTAACCGGTAATAACCAGTTATTGATGTTCTCCATAGAACAGGCTGTAAACAGATATAAAATCGGGTTCGTAATTAGATATAGGTACATTAAGATTTTCTTTAAAAAGTATACACAAGATTAGGACCATATGTACAGAACTGAAAATATTTAACAATTCTCTTAATTGGAGATCTTTGATGTCATACATTTTCTACTTATTATATTATTCTTTTTAACACAAAGTAAAGTACAGTTTAAAAACAATGCCAAAAATTGTCTTATTCAAGAAGACATATGCCTCATGTTTCAAACTAATTTATACTTTATATATTTGTTTAAACTATTAAATCTGTATTGTAAGTTTTAAAGTGCGATTCTTAACAAAAAGTGCATTAAAATATGTGAATTCATTGACGCGTGCTCTTTGATTTGATATCAAAATCTTGTCATGTTGTACAATTTCAACGCAATCTCAACCAACTTTTTAGATAACTTTGTTAGGAATACGAACTGAATTTAAAGTAAGAAATGTTGTCCAAAATTCGTACACAATCTTTGTGTAAATGGCGAAAAAGAAATCAGTTTTACTACAAATTCTATAGTAATACATCTCCTAAGATTGAATTCCACAACTACAATAAATAAGTTAAGGAATCCTAATCGTTTTCTTATTGCTTTAAAGTATGTGCTACTTACCATAGCTGCTATTCAATTTCAAGAGAACGAAACAGAAAACAGTAAAAACCGTATGCATTTTGGAATCATTAATCCGTTTATCACATTCCCTATAAATACGAAACACTTTTATTGCTTTCACTCTTAGATATTTAAATATAAAATTGTTTTGTACTTGATTTTCAGTAAGATAATTTTCACAATGTTGTTGCACTATGAACCCGCGCGTTTAGTTTTTGTTTTTAAAATAACTTTAATTGAAGACCGTCAGTTTGTATTGAGACATAGAAAACTGAAATACGTCGTATGCGTTGATAACTATATTTAGATAATGACTGTCAATGTCTATAATGTTAATCTATCGATTCATATCTTTGCGGAGAAATAACATTGATAATTCACTATCAAAGCGATAATTAAACAATGATGACGATAATAGGGTATTTGAAATTTAAATATTTGTAACAGTTCATCATCATCCTCATCCTACTCCCGTAAGGTCGGAGCAACAGGTTTTTGTCCTCCACATACATAACTCTATCATACGTCATCTCAGTCATCACTCCCTTTTTGTTCATGTCATCTTTATACCATCCGTCTCTTTCTTCTCTTAACAGTTAACCTGTAAAATTGT
>DVQG01001664.1:0-10273 GCA_018231605.1 Papilio ambrax
CACCTGTACTTTAAAAAGTACATCAGTTGTCAAGTTTAGTGCCACCTCGTGCCCTTGTATTACAAGTATTTAAAAAAAATCATGATAAACCCCATTTTAAACATGTAAATATTATTTAATGACACCTATCGACAATTAATTTAAATACAATTAATTACAGTGATGTATGTTTTTGAGGCTGCCAATAGATGGCGCTAGGTCGATTTAAGTGAAGTGTCGAGTACGCGTCCTTAATTTTTTTTATTTTATTCTCTGCCTATAAAACTTTATGATTTAAGAAGAATACAAATCGAATGACTTCGATTTGTTGTCTTAAAATCAGTAAACGACGGATATATTTCACGCTTATTTAAAACAAAGTAATTGAAACATAAGAATTTTTGCAGAATGAATCAATTTGACATTTTTATACGTATTAGTTCTATTAAAAAGTATGCAAAATAATTTTAATTTTACTCACTTACCTAACCTAGTCATCTTCTGTGCATAAATAATTGTGCTATGTGGATAGTCAAGTGATCAATTGTCGAGTATGAAGTGTGTAGTTATTGCGAGGGGGCGCGTGTGAGATGTGTGGCGCGCGCGGTCACACGCGCTGCGCACGCGCCGCTAGCGCTGCGGTGCGCCTCTACAATCGTTTTATACCGCTCGGTTCCTTTTCCGCTTTAAGATTGAAGATTGTGAAGAATTTGAAATAGACTAAAATAGAAGCAAGTAGCCTATGTGTTCTTCCAGAGTATCTCTACATCTATGTCAAATTTCATACAAACCCGTTCAGCTGTTAAGGGTATAAACTCTAATAAACATCCATCCCTCTATCCATCTAAACATTCGCATTTATAATTTAAGTAAGATTAGTAAGAAATATGTTTACTGTAGCTAGACACTTGTAAAGAAGTTTATGCAATTTTAAAGAGGATACCACATAAAATTTAGCACTTTAAATCTAGTTTTAAGAAGTTGTAATAAGTATTTCTGTGAAAGGAAAAGATAAAACATAATTTAAAGATTTTAAAATCGCTACGAAAATTATCGAATTGATTCCACAGCGATTAACATAAACCACATAAAACCTACCAGCATTAACTACCCCTGCCCCGTACAATGGAAACGAAATAAATTCTCACAGAGATCAAACAAAGCGATCTGAGATGGAGTAACAGTAGTGCGTGTGATACCCCTAGCGGCACTAACCACCCCCTCGTACACCCTCGCACCCCCGACATTCACACGGGAACTCAACACTTTACCAATACTAACTTAACACTACTTACGATTTTAAACTCTATTTCTTAAGAAAAAAATCATTGTATTGTGCAAGAGTTTTGTATCATCAGTACAACACTCTACACTTATTGTTTTTTATTACTGTAAATTCTAATGGTATTGACTGATAGCCTTGGGAATATTGAAGCTTTAAACGCGGTACCCTTTGTAATTTGTTGAACCAATATTGTACAATTATTTGAAATTTGATATTCGATTTACAGACAACGAGTTAAAAGATCAAAGGTTCTAGCTAGTACAAGCTTTTCTAAATGTAACATTAATTCTGTTTTGATTAGAAATTACCTTTCAAATGAATGCTCAAGTTATAGAATTTCTTTAGTTATAATCATATTGGGAGTACAATAAAAAACTATCAACTAAAAAAACTATCAGATTTATGGCATGGCAGTTAATTTAAGTGCTTATCTAGTGCTTATCTAATGCTTGTTAATTTCTATATTATCTTTGTTTTAAAAATTAATCACATGTTCTCTCAATTAAGTTGAGTTGAATTAAATTACGTCGTAATTTGTTTCCCAAAATATCTAATTGTTTATCCGTGCGCAAATATTATAGAAGTACCCCAAACACCGTGTACAAAAGCCTTCGCATTCTGACGTAGAGGTAAGTAAATATATATTTGAGATGTTATTACAAGCAACCTTCGAGCTTCGGTAGAATAATCCGCCGCGATCTGTTGTACAAACAAATCGACAGACAACAGTGAGCCAAAATAAACATTGGGGAATAATATAAATCTTATATTAGAAATACAAAACGACTAATTTCTGTTCAGTAGAATGGTATATAATTTTTGTATTCTTGCGGATTTAATCCTATACATAACTTTAAAGTAAAATCGATTTAATTTTGAATAACATAATAGAAATCCCTCAAAAAAAGAAATAAATCATTGATAGAGAAAAGACTTAACTTTCCGCTATGAAAATACTTCACATAATTGTTTTAGTTTCATATCTTTGCTCTATGTCCTGACTTAAGAGTTTAAACATTGCCTTACTAGTAACCTCATTGACTATACTTTTGTAAGACTTTGCGAAACAGACAATAGTCGCCGGCGGCTAAATGTATCTCAACATCACCTGTCCAAAAGTCCCACACCCTCACTCCGCCCACAAAAAACGGGTTAAGTCAAAAAACCTCCGACTTTGTTAAAACTCTCGAGTGTTCGTTGGGAATTATTTCACTTGATTCTTTTGTAAAATATTACCTGAAGAGGTTATTGTACTTGGCTTGGTTAAAATGACATTTTTGTGTTGTCGCGACCTCAAACAAGCGATATACCTTATATCGTACAGACTTAAGTGTAATATATAGTTTATGTTTCATCAGTGAAGACTATCGCTCTTTAAGTAAAAGGTTCGTAATGAAATCAAACTTTACCTTAGTAGGAGTGGTTGCAGATAATTAGTTTCGGGCTTGTAACTTAGACTTGTAATCCCCAAACATCTGTTTCCAAATATTTGCCGTAGAAATGTAAATTAAATATAGCAAAAAGTAATATTGTCTTGTAAAAAAAGTTTATACTCTCACCCGCAGAGCGCAAACAAAGGTGAAAGACGATTACATACAGTGTAAGGATTAGTCTCGTACAAATCTGATTGGATTTAAAATCTTTGAAGTGTTCGCGACTTTGTTGCCTTTAAATTTAATCTACTTATAGTTTTTTGTTATAAAAAGTGCATGTTCAGGTAAAATCGTTCTACGTTGCGTGAAAATCGCAACAATCAACATAAGAAATTTTCTAAACCGAGTAATGTATGAAACGAGCTTAGTCAATTTTAATTCAACTTTAAAATTGCACAAGTAATGGATTACGCTTTAAAATGTTTTTAATTTATTATGAACCCTATTTTAATAAACGCAGTTTATAATAATGAAATAAACCATCTAGACGTGAAATGTACTTCATCACTCAAAGTAACATTTAATAAACATCAAAGGATGAGCACCTTAATTGACAAGTGGAATGCGAAATATTCAAAGATTGAATCCGCCCTTCGTTCAGTTTCATTCAATATCAAGGCTCAAATTTAGTTAATCAATGCAGTACAATAAACTAAAATATAACTATATCTATGTATTTTTATTTGCACATGTATTAAAAATCTCCACTCACATAATTAAGTTCAGATTTCCTATATATGTATTATGAAATTAATAACACGCAGTTACTTATAAGAGAAAATGGTCGCACGCGTCTCAGTAAGCCTCCTGCGTCCTCCCCCGCGGCAGAAACTTTCACACCAATTGTTAGCCGAATGAAATTGCATTTCCTAATTGCCGGCCCGCTTCCCACCGCGCGACCGACACGCGGCGCTCTGATTCACCAGTCAATTTACACTCGAACAAAACTAGTCTCTATCACATAGCAAAAGAGTACACATTTCATTGTAAACGTAGTTTAATAATTTACGTAGAATAAAAGTGCATTGTGCAGCTTTTATATTCAGCTTTCGGACTTCTAAACGCAGCTGAATAGAGTCGAAATTTCGAATGTGTATTAATGTGTAAAATTTGGTCAGGATTTCCTTGCAAAATTTTATATCACCACCAGTTCGCCTTATTCCGCAGCTTTAAGATTTCAAATAGCTTGGCTAGGTGTAAATAGTAAAGTTGTGTGTGAATAAAGCTTGTGTATGGGCGGGCGGCGGCGACGCACGGGGTCCACGCGGCCGGCGCGCGCTCACTCCGCGCCCGGCGGCCGACGCGCGCGCACGTGTCATCAGCAACAGCGTCGCACGCGCATCACTTGTCCTAATTACGCTTACATGTTAAACTTGATCATCAATACTGATAGACAAAGAAGAATATCTAGGTCAAGACGTTTAGTGATTATCGATAAATCTCTGTGTTATGTACAAACCAAACTAAAAGAACGTTAAAGTGCTACGGTGCTTTTCAGTGCGAACTTTGTGAAAAGTGTATGAACTTGTATTTTTTTGGAAAATACTATAAAATATTAGAATAATGGAGTACCATCACCGGCCGATGGAGCAGCAGCAGCAGCAGGGTGCAGGGGGCGGTGCAGGGCCGCCGGCGCAGCCTCAGTGGGGCTACGGCTGGGCGCCGCCCGCGCCTGCGCCCCGTGCCAAGCGCCCGCACTCCGACAGCGAGGATGACGCCTTCTCCGAGGAGAGCAGCAAAGATGCGCAGTGAGTGAACCACGAAAAAAGTGTTCATTATTTTCAGTTCACAGAAAGCCTTCTAATGTAACAATGCCAATGTCCCAAAATTTAGTAAATGTATTTTCTATTTCTTATCTTAAAAAGTTATCATTACCAACTTTATAAGCATAAATGATTACTTAACGGGAACAAGATTCTTATTAGATTTTTATCAGACAAATACAAATGACAAACGATATGACAATGTTGCGCCTACGCTGCTACGCTCGTAGTCACCTCTACGAAAAAACTTATGCGATCACTATTTCGACATGTTAAATCGCAAATCACATACTTTTCATATTTATTTTATATTAACAATTAGATATTCTTATAAATATAATAATCGTTTACATGTTTTAACATATTTATTACAAAATAATTTATATTTTGGAAGTACCCTTGTCATAAACAACCCCTTCGGTCTACGCTAATAAAGAACCTAGAGTCAAGGATTGTTCAACATTGCCGTTTTTTGTAACTCATTGGGGCAATAGAGTTTTTGTAACATTCCATATAATTGGCATAGAAGTAAAACTTTGCACGAGTAAAGTAATAAAAATAATTTTTAATCAGAAAATTTATAGAAAGAAGCATTTAGAAAAATCTACGTAAAATTATTGCTTGCTATTATTCGGATTCATAATATTCTCTTTCAGATCCATTTAACTTTTCCAATTTATTTATTTCGATAAATGGAAAAGCCTAATTCCTTTTAAGGTGTTTCATTTTTCTATGAACATTATTCACGAGGCGTATTTACGAGCAGTCAACTGTGAACTGTAAGATAAAAGACTGTTTTAAAAGTGAAGATCATTCTAATTTTACTTTACATATATTACTTTAGCTTGTCTATACATTATACTTTCTTATTTATGAAGTTATTTGGTATGAAACGTTTGCTCTTTTATTAAAAAAAACATGATCTAAACTAAGTGTGTAATGTAAATCGTAAACTGATTTTTTTTAATTTGTTTATTTAAATCATATATATGAAGTCACAAAATTCACCATCGGCTTGTACAACATTTATGTACTAGATATTAAAAAAAGTTGGCTAACAAAATGCGTCATCCGTAGGTCCCCGGGCGGCGAGTCTTGCCAATTGATGACCCGCAAGCGCCGACGCGGCGTCATCGAGAAGAAACGACGCGATCGCATCAACACCTCGCTGACGGAACTGAAGCGGCTCGTGCCCGCAGCCTGCGAGAAACAAGGCAGCGCCAAGCTAGAGAAAGCGGAGATACTACAGCTTACAGTCGACCATCTCAAGATGCTACACTCTAAAGGTAACTACCACCTCTCTTTATACCGATCTCTATATTATCAACTAACTTTGTCGCAACTTAGTGCTAACTTGCCAACAGTGGAGGAACTTTTCAAATAGGTTTAGTTATAGAGCCTAATTAATGCAAAGAAGCAGTCAAATCTTTCTTATTTATAACAGACATTTTATTAGAAGAGAAGAATATTTCTTATTTGTATTGATTGTTCGTCGGTCCAGACGACCGAGAGGTCACGTTTGTAGTGCGGATGTTGTACGGTCAGGTCATGATATAAACTTTATTAAAGCCACAAGTACCACAAATATTAGCCAACATAAGCGTCGTTTATTAAGTTAACAAATTACAAATTAATTTGTTACTAAGATTAAAAAGAGACATCTGATATTTCTACAACTAGGACACGTGTCTTGCCTTACTATTGACAATATTTTTACAATGTTTCTTGCGTATAATGCGAGTGATCCTCTCCAGTAAGATAACAGTATATTTTCCGCGCCGGGACACCAATCAAACTGCAAAGTGCTTCCGTTTCCTACGAATTAACAAAAGAACACCGTAACGTAACGATTATGATACAAACCTCAAATTAAATTTGTGAACAAATGCGTTGTGAGTAAAAGGCCTTTCCTGTCCTTAGAAATTATCTTTTATAACCGCACAACGATAAATTTCTACATACAATATTTAACAAATTGCTATAAATTGTGTTTGATACTTTGATAAAACGAATAGATTTATAGTTATAAAAATATTTGACAACTTTAACTACAATTTGAAATAGTCATACTATTTATTTGCACTCTAATGTAAGCGTCGTCCGGAAATGATGTCATTTCAAACTTTTAATTGGCGATGCGAGGAAACGTATTGCGGTTAACTTTATGTTTGTGGTTTTGTTTGTCGGACATTAACAGGCATTTTCAGTGAAGCATGCATAAAGGTCATTGGACGAACAACTATAGTTAGACTTAGGAGACTTCTGTTAAAAAAGCAACCGATATACATTAATTAGTTAAAAAGTTAAAAAGGTAAAAAGGTAAAAAGTTATTTAAAAACACAAAAATTATATCATAAGTGAATATAAGGAGCACACAAAGCGCAGCTTAATCGTTCCTTCCTACCGCAACAACCGCATATGTTCGTGCCCCGGAAATGCACAATAAAACGTAACTCACATGTGCTTAAATCAAACACCATGAGTCCGCAGTCCGAAGGTCCAGGTAGAGGCTGACACCTGGCTCCCCCCTCTGCCGCGCCTCCCACAGGACACAAAAACTCGGACAAACAGGAAGCGATCATGACACGCCACAATCTCCATTACCCACGGCTATTTGATACAGTTTACATCCTTTTTTTATATGGACAATGAAAGGGATAGTCTACGGCTGAGCCTATTAAATTACGTTTATTTACATATTATAGTCCCGGTTAGGTTATTGGTTTTTACAATGTAATGGAGACAATTCACTCTTAAACCTTTTTGTTTCAAACAAAGATTTGTAAGAAACTTTTAAGTATTGTCACCCGAATTTAATGTAGCTACCGTAAAGATGCAAAATTGTATAGCGTCATAAAATATCTCATAATCCACCATATATTGATAACGTCTGTACTCGTATCATCAGTATAATCACATTATCATGCAATATGACTGGCTATCGCCAGGGGTGTCGCGTGGGAACCCCCGCGCGGACCGCGTCCCACTCGCGAGGGACACCCCTGTCGCTGGGATGCCTGCTAACCCACTTTACAAAGATAAGCGTACTACTGTGTACTACGTACTGTTGTGCATATTAATGCAATCCTTTAAATAAAGTTGTCGTTCATAATGCGACAAAATTTCCGAGAGGTATTCGACCATACAATTTAATTCCGAATTGAAGTCAAAGATTCATTAATTTATTGTACTCTTTATTTTACATTAATTATCTTGCATTTCATATACAAAAAAACGTTATCGGACTGACGACAAATTGTTTAAAGAGTTTTTTGAATCCTTGAAAAAGTTTAATCTGTATGCGATTCGTCCGCTCACGTGTGCGGTGCATTGTGCGGCGCGCGCACTGACAGACGGAAGCGGGCGCGGGACAAGCCTAATGAGCAAGGGTTGCCACCTGCAGGTGAAAAAACATTACCCGACAACTGCTCTACCAAAGGAAGGGGCATTACAATTGTATTAGTTATTTAAGCTCCGGCAAAGCTAATAATCATTTAACCACTTAAGTGTTTTTGGTGTAGTTTGCAAAATCTAAATTGCTCCACATCTGACTGAAATTATTTATTACTTTTTGCAATCCTCCTATCACGTTCAAAAAATTCTAAATTTTAAGAACAAAGTATTTTCACTTCAGCTTATTTGTGTTATTAATACGCACTGTTCTCTAAAAATAAAAGGATTTATTTAAGTAGACTGGTGTCCCGGTGGCCCAGTAACTGCTGCAGCCCTTGTGCGCCCTGCGCTGCGCCCGCCACGGAACTTCCCATTCACACCGCGTCCCTACGGAAGACGTCCGGATGCGCGCCGTTATTCCATCTTTCTCACTCGCGTCCACACAAATCACTCAGTCCGTCCTCGTCTTTAACTTGTTGCGTAAGAGGGTAGCTTTGAAGGGTTGTAGTCAATGGAATTGTTTTTTTCCCTATTCAGATTGAATTACTATTGCGCGTACTGTACTTATAAGTAAATAACTTGGCACAAGAAGATTCAATGCCGGGTTATGCTTGTCCCCTTTTGTCATGTTAATTTGTTTTTCCTTCATCTCTGTCTGAATTGTGTTGTCGAACTTTCAATGTAAAGTAAGTTCGCAACCTAATCGATAAGAAAACTCAAAGTTTGACTTAGGGCTTCTTTAATTTGCTGTAAACTTTGTATGTACTTAACAGTCTTTTAAATAAAATAAAAATTGACTTTATGATGTATAATTAAGCGCGATTTGTTTGTTTCCAGGTGTGGACACGTTCGCATATGACCCGCAGCGGTACGCCATGGACTACCACAGCATTGGGTTCCGAGAATGCGCGGCGGAGGTAGCGCGCTACCTGGTCAGTTGCGAGGGGCTCGACATCCAGGACCCACTGCGTCTGCGCCTCATGAGCCACCTGCAATGTTTCGCTGCGCAGCGCGAGCTGGCCGCCAAGTCTGCCAACTGGGGCTACCCGCAGTATCCCACTGCGCCCGCCCCAGCGCCGCCCGCGCCTCCTCACTCGCACCATGCGTATGGCGATGTGGCTGGCCATCGACACGACCCCGCCACCTCCGCGGGCGCCACCTCGCTGGGGGCCACCTCGAGCATCGCGGCGCCCCTGTCGGCACCGCCCGCCTACCCACACTATCCACCCGCGCCGCCCGGCCCGCCCGCGCCCCCTGGTCCACATCCCGCGCCCCCAGCACCACACTACCCCACCCCGTACCCTCATCATCCGCCACATCATCAGTACTCCCAAAACACTTCCAAACCCTATAGGCCCTGGGGCGCGGAGCTAGCGTACTAGGTCATTACTCTCGGTAGATTTAAAGTTGAATGGTTCTTTTAAACATGTCAACCTCTCGCTAATATTTACAGACATTTTGATAGACCATTGTGAAAACTGTCCATGAGACTAAAATAGAGGTGTATTGTAACGTAAGCTTTATAAAATTAAAAAAGGTCCTTGGTTTAAAGAAAAGTTCACAAACCAACAACATAAAGTTAAAAGAACTATTCGACATTGTTGTGTTCGATCTCAGATTTTAATTACAAAAGTCCAAATTACAATTATTTAAAGACTGTTGATCATCAATAAATTTAATTAAAAATAAATTATTTAATATTTTGTGTGATGAAGATATAGCTATATGGTATAAGTTTATTAAATTAAGTGTACTTAGTCATTTCGATGGGACCAAAACAGAACGGAGAGCTTTAATAGGATTTAATACTAACACTACTAACGTAGCAAAAACATTAAATTACGACAAACAGTTTGTATACAACTTTAGTGGTATGTACATCATTTACTTGAAAAAATATGTAAATGTTTACGTCCGAAATCGATTAAATTTGAATTACACACTACTCGTATAATGCAGATACTTCGGTTCTTTTTTTAATTTATTTTTATAGCTCTAGGCTTTAAAATTTGCTCAGAGCGAAAAATAAATGTCTTTTTAATAATGAAACATAATAACTATACGTGTTTTAAAGGACAAATACTAAACGAATGTGTTCATTCCCAGTTTAGTGTAAGCCTTGTTACGGTTGTGAAAAAAGATATTAAAAACCTGTGTGTGATTTGTAAACTTCATATCGATCTTTCACAAAACCTTTGTGAAAGTCTAGTAATTTGTAAATATTTGTAAATATAAATTTCAAAAGATGCGACTGAGAAAAATGAAAATTAAATTATTTTATTTTTTACTCTGGCTTTCATTGTACGAATCGAGCAAATATTCTCCCGTAATATTTGAATATAAAACGAGTTTCAATTTATTGAAATTGGTTTTTGACCGACTTCCCAAAAGACGGAGGTACTCAAGTCGTCTGTATGTTT
>DVQG01001665.1:0-10271 GCA_018231605.1 Papilio ambrax
ATTTACAATAATGTACAATTATCTACAAGCAAACGTTAACAATGACTTCGTCGATATAACGTTAAATCGTGAATTACATTTTAAAAAGTAGAATGGACCATAGATATCAAATTTACATGAATTATTTAAGCAGGCAGTGATACTGATTAAATACATAGAATAAAACCAAATTTTTCGATTTCTTATCTAAATTCAAGATTGACAGAAAAAAATGTTAAAAAATTCATAAATTTTTAAGTAAAAAATCAGATTTAGTGTCAGCCTTTTCATGTACCTAATATCTACTAAAAATTGATAACAATAACATAGCCGATAAGTTTCTAGGAAACAGCTGTAGTAATACAAAACATTAGTTAGGCTTTTCTATCACTTCAACGTATACTCGCCACTTGTGTTCACTAGATATTTACATAATATTTTAAACATTTTAGCCAAGCTAAAACAGTTTGTCTTTTAGACGCACTGGAAATGTTACGACACGCACTTGTCCATTGGAATGTTGGAATGATCAAGTTTTTAGACAACTGTAACTCGATGTTCATTTTTGCCCCTTATTAAGGTGTCCTCCGAAGATGTTCGAGACGAGGAAGATGGGGTCGAATGACCCCTCAGCTTTGTGTCAAGGAATCCAACGGCACCACCAATTTTCCGTTGGAGTAGCTGTAACCAAGAATTTATTGTTATAATTTAAAGTTCATATTCAACTATATGAAAATACAACGAACACAACAAAAATAATAAGCCTTTTACTAATGTTTCTGACGATAACGACACAACATGATGTAGGTAATTAAAACCATAAGGAAGGTTAATAAAATTTAATGTGATATTGTGCAATAAAATAAAATTGTGATATAGTATTGTGCAATAAAATAAACACACTAATAACGTTCAATAAGTACAATTAACCTGTATGGTATAGTAGCTGTTCTCGATTTAGCCCTGCTTGGCCTACAACCATCATCTGTAACCAAGACACTTTGTTATACTTCGGAAAACGTTGTATTTTAAATTGAAGGCGTATTGTAAAGGCCTTCAATTCTTATAACCTACTCTTCATTACATTTTTATAACACAATTATAAAATATTCTCATGTTAATTTTGTCATGGATTTTGTGTGGGATTTATATGATTGTTTAGATAAGACCTTTCGGTAAAAGGGGAAAAAGTGGACGCGCTTTGAAACAAAAAATAAATGTGTCTTAACTACTACTGTATAACATGTTGCATAGTAATTTGTAAGTAGGCATCTAAGTGTGGTGGGTCCCTTACCATGGTGCGGTTAGCATCGTTGTGAAAGGCACGCATCGCATTTGACGGGCTCAGCGCGCCGCTTACTTTGAGAGCCCTGCGAGCCGGACTTACGCCGGAAAGTGTACCTAACGAGCAGACCTGCAATGTAAAACGCCGCACCGTTAACAAAATAAACGAAACCAAACAACAAAGCAAGCGCGTCCAATTGAAAAGCGCCTATAGGCGAATGAAACAGGCAAATAAGAGGAATTCTCAGGATTTGCGCGACTTGACAACGAAAAACCTAATATGTTTCATATTAAGCAGCAAGCTTCTATAAAGAATATTTGTGTCCCGTTGACGGTCATGTGTGTAATAAATGTAGCATTTTATTAAATATTTCAATCTAAAATTATTTCTAAGCTACCATAAATCCGAAATTCCTTACAAGTCGTACCTAACGTACATAAAGACTAATTAATATTTTAATATTGTACCTGTTAATCCCGCTTTGTTGATGCTGTTTGAACTTGAAAATCCTGACAATTTCTTCCAAGCCCTCTTGTTCCAGAATCCTGTTGATTTTGCGTCACCACAACTAGAGCTTCGAGGCGATGCCGCATCTCTAGGGCACCTTAGAGTGCAATCATCAGCACCTAAAATACGTACTCCTAAGCCGCGGGTACCATAAGCTACAGCGGGTAAATGAGGAACTGATCCAGTCGGTTTCCTTCTCAAACTGCCGACGTAGCTAGCACCACTGCTACTGCCGCTAAATCCGCTGTCTAAGTCGGGAGGATTACAACTAGCAGGGGAAAGTAGTTCATCTGTGGGGCCCACTCTCATTAATTCTTCAATGTTATCTCTATCCTCAGCTCTTTCCGAATCTGGAGATTCGCACTCAGGCATTAACATAGCTTCAACGCTAAGATTAAGTTCACCTAAAATTCTTTTATGTCTTGACTCGACCCGGCGAACTTCCTCTTCGACTACACTTCTATCTAAAGAAACTAGTGATTGTCGGGGACCATACCGATGTTTGGGACAGTTTCGGGATCCGTCTGTAATTTCTTCATAAATGTTTTCTTCAGTACCGTATCTCGTAACGTAATTGTGGCGCGCAGCGCGATCTCTCGGTATACCTCGTCCTCTTTGGCGGCCTGCTTTCCTCGAAGAAGATGGCATAGATAATTGATGGTCATAATAAGCATACGAGTAGTCGACTGGCTCGAATCGCTCCATTGTAGCAGCAATATTATTTCTATTCCACGTTTGTGGCGGTGGTTCCCTTGATAAATTAATGGCTCCAAGTCTCGCGGGCAAGATTTCATCTAAGTCACGAGCGCAGCGCTCGTCCAATGATTGCGCACCGTCATCTTCGTCTCGTCTATGTTTTCTATGCGGTCTGTGCGATGTTTGACTCCTTCCGTGTCCTCGATCACAATCTGAGCTGTGACCATGGTTAAAATCGGGCGTATGACTTCGATTGTAATCTACGGATAAATGTTTACAATCGTGGTGATAATCCGGTGTTCTTCGTAGACTGTATGAGGACATTCCTTCGAAGTCGGACCTATCGTAACAAGGACTGTCATCATTGTTGCTCATATGCGTATGAGAGCAGTCTGCAGCAATACCGGATTCGGACGAAGGATAGTCGTGGACTTCTGCGGTAGTAAGAACGCGGTCGTCGGTCCGAGCGGGTTCGGAAGTGGCGTGCCGGTGGTGCGGGCGTGGACGCGTGTTTTCGCGGCAGCTGGCGAAGGTCCGCTGCAGCGCGGGCTGGTGCGGGTACCTGCCCCGTCGGGAGTGGAACGCCGCCTCCCCGGTGTCGTCGGGGCTCGGGGGCGCGCTGCGTGATTCCATGGTTCATCCTCTCATTTCCTGTTGTGTCTGAAATATAAAAAAAAAAATTAGTATCAGCGTATAATTTAGAATATGCAATTTTTATACATAAGCTAATATTGTATGTGTAAACACATCGAAATATTTGTGTCGTTTTTGTATAATATTTTGGTACGGAGAACCGAGGGCAATGAATCCGAAATTACGGCGAGTACGATAAGGGTACAGTAAGTGACGATCAACAAAGCGGCCGACGTCGATATATCATCCCGCTCGCTGCAATAGATTGGGGTTATGAACGGAACGAATTTGAATTTGTAGCAGTAGCTTCTTTTTTTATGTTTGATAAAGAAATTAGTTTCTTGTAATACTCGTATATTTTAATAAAAATGTTTATTTATAATAGTAATAGGTTCGCAATTAACTGTTTTATATAAGACATATTTGAGATACAAATATGTAGGTACATATAGATTATCAATTATAATTACTTTTTTAAGGACTGTAGTCGCGTACAAGGTGAAACGTATGCCGGAGGCTTTCATTAAAAAATCCAATCAACATATTTGACTTATACGAGGAGAGAGTCGTTAAATGTATTTCAATCAATCTTAGACGGAGATATTGAATTAAGGAATCTAATCAATGCAAAAGTAGCCTTAGATGAATCTAAAGATAAAAATTTATGGCTTTCGAAAAGTAACTAACGCCAACAATGATACTACGATACATAATGTTTAATCCAATGTGTTAGTAAAGTGTGATCATATTTATTTTTATTTTACTAACATTGGTGCTTTCAAAAGTTTAAAAAAGGGTTTAGCGATGTCAATTTTGCTACAATCACAATGAAATATATTGCTTGCATTCCAAGCCAATTTATTAGGATAACGATGATAAGAATCCCGGTAGATAGAAGGGCTCGCAGCCCTCGGTCCATCTCTATGGCAACGAGCGCGTTCCCGCGGTTTATCTGTTCGTTTCCGCTCGATATTTCTTGCATCTAAATCATCATCAACACTGGGAAGCGGCTCGTAAAGCGCTCGTTGACCGTCTGGCTGCTACAATAATTTGTTATGACCGTCCCTGTAACGCCCTGCGATTTATTTTCATGCCCATTGCACGCATCACACGCTCGCTAGTGTTAAATTATCACAAGCAATTATGACAATGGAATTTTTTAAAATATAAGCTAAAGTGGTAATTGTCATTAGTGCATAAACAAATGAAATACGGTTATTGATAAGTTTATGTCCACTTATGTAGTTTTTATATAGTAACAAATAAAAACATCATATAATTTTTAAACGCCTTGTACTTAACTGTATTTTACCATTTTCATGAAATAATACTTTGTAGTCATATAGGTTTAGTTTTAAAAATAATGCTGTGAATATTACTACGGTCAACAATTGATTAATTTTACACAACAATAAGCAAATAACATATTATTTTCTGAAAATTTGGGTACAAATTTATTCTCGACGTTATTTGACTGATGATGTCAGCAAATTTCTGGCCCCCTTATATTCACCCCTCAATTTTTGTCTGCTAGATATTTGAAGGGGAAAAAAAGTCGCAACATTTATATTGCTAACATAATTTCAATCAATTGCTGTTATTGCTTGCTTATTGAAGATGTTTATTGAAATTTTATACAAGAAACTTTGCTACTCATTTAATAGAGAAATTCTACGAATTCCCGTGAAATTTAGTTTTCTTAAGTCTTTTTGTGTAGGATTCCGTAGTTAATGACAGGATTGCTTATGTAGAGATTGAATATTGAAATTCGAAGAAAACTTATTAACTTATGATTACATTATTTAGCTTCTAAGAACTCATCGAACTCACTAATTGACTTAATAATTTTCGTTGTGAAAATGTTTTCAAAACTGTGTAGTTTGATAGCAGAAAATACACAGAATAAAGTCGATAGCTTGGGGTGAACATGCCTATAGGGCGAACGACAAATTCTCCCTGTTAAAAAATATCATTCATCACAAGGCGATAAGATAATAAGTATATTCCAAATTTATATGCACCCCTCCCGTTACTTCCTAGTCGCAAAGTAAAATTGATTTTTTGTGTAGTAAACACATGTGTCCTGGAAAGAAAAGCACTAACAATGTGTTAGGGGTAAAATACGAATTTCCCTTTTCGAATATCATAGACGTTTATAAAGAAGTTTTTTTTTCTAGCATATTTACTATGTTGTCTTAAACATTTGATTATTTAGTTTTATTTAAATTTTACATAAAATGGTATAAAGTAAACTGGAAAAACATCTTAAATCATCAAAGAAGTTTTTAATAAAAACTCAAGAAACTCTTGTGTGCTAAACAAAAATTTTTAAATTCGTATAACAAGGAATTCCATTAGTATCTTATTTTAAAGTCGTCTTAAGCCCGTTGATTACGGTTGATACACGGGACATGCCATAAATCAATCTTTGTAGCTTAAGGGAATTGATCGTTCAAATAGTTTGCTATTTCTGTCAGTAGAATGAACGTAAATGAACTAATTAAAGATGAAAATTGCACAAAAATTCGCTTAAAAACTACATTTGGATTACAGCTCTGGGAAAAGCACAACTAGTCGATGTCATTCCATCAAACGAGTTTTACAACTAGCACCAACTGTTGCTAAGCAACAAGGATTGAGTTCCTTCTCGAATTCGAATTCGTATTCTCAAAAACATTTATATTTACATAATGTTCCATGACCTAAAAAAAATTAGCAAATTAATTTATTATTTACCGTTTTACTCAGAAATGTTACAAATATTATAAATGCGAAAGTTTAGATGGATGTTTGTTAGAGTTTGTAGCCTAAACAGCTGAACGCATCTCGACGAAATTTATGGAATAACACATAGTCTAGTTCATTTTGTTTTCTTTTAATTCCACTCATGGAGTCGTGTGCTAAAGCTAGTGTAGAATAAATTCTTCTTCTTTTAATTCTCTTTGGTTGCACGGGAGAGCTTGTACGCTACTAAACTGGCCAGTAGCGCAACACCGCGCGTTTTAGAATAAAATAAGTGAAAAACATGTGATGTACAGTGGACATGGTTTTGTTTCTTATAAGTTAATTTAATACAGCGATTTATAATTGATTGGTCTTCCAATGTAATGATTGTACATATAGTCAGACTTTTCTAGTTTACCATCCTTGACAATCCTTGAGACGTTTGTGCTTTTAGACAATGACAATAACGTTTGTGCGTTGTGCTTTTAGACAATGACTATCAGTTTATCTTTACTTTATTTAAATACAAAATGACTTTCAAATAATAAATTAGGCAATATTAAAAACGTGACCACTTCTAATAGGTTTTATAGACTTTCATTCGCTACGGTCGGCGGTATAACGTAAGAAATTAGGTTGAATAGCTTTTTAATCATAGAGAGCATGACGAATCGCCCTGTCAAAGTATTATGTCTGCTGACTCAAAGGTGCTTGAACTTGTGTTGTTAGGTCCGTTTATATTCACAACTATACAATCTCTGAATTTGTTTAATCTGTGGAAATTTTTTTAACAGTATATAAATGTAGAGTTAAGAATCGATAAGTATGAAAACAGACTGCTTTAAATATGATTAGGTGACCTTTTTTCAGTTGACTACTATATAAGGGGAGATTTAAATTAGTAAAATAAACTTACATAATTCTAGTTACTTAATAACAATTATCCCTTACTTTATACCTATTTGCAGAGTGAAAATAGGGTCGCCCTTAATGAGGGTATCATGTTCCAGACTCGGAAAGTAAATCGTTTGTTTTATAAAATTAGATTAAGCGTTAATCGCTTCATGTTAAAAAGCTAACTTAATAATGTTTTTGTGAATGCCGTATACGTACGCTAGAGCCAATTAATTTTAAGACGTACGAGCCGATTGGAAAGCAATATAAGTATACAATATGAAAATTAGATTCAGGGAACTAGCAACTTTCTTATGACACGAAAACCAAGAGTCTTATCTTTATTATAAGAAGAACTCTTGTACAATTATTATTCTCTAGTTAAAAAATAGGAGTCATTTATTGTAATGAATGATTTCTATTATGTTCTATTCTCATTATGTGTATTTATTACTTGTTATGTTTTCGTTACATTATCCCTATAGTGACAGTAGCCTTTGCTACTGTATTTCAACAGACCACGACAAGAGAAGTGAATTCGAGGTATACGACAAAGCTATTGAAATTTGTAAGCGAAAATTAGCCGTCAGCTTTAAGGAAACGGCTCCATGAATTGGCTACCGGCCTATAAAACTTAATGTCACATTCATTTGCAATTCAAGAGTCCTCAGTCTATATTATGCCTAATAAAATTTACATATTTAAATTAAATTGCTAAATAACAAGACATTGAAAACGTCAAAGTTGATAGTACGGTATGCATTCCATTCAATGAAACCACAATGTTTTCATTTGCATTTACAAAACGAACAGTAACATTTCTAGAATATTCTACTTACTACTTATTTCCAGCAACGTTTAGGTGACATTTTATAAAGTTGTATATATTTAAAAATACTTTATTTAATGAAAAAAAATATGGGATAGTAAGCGATACCTGTAATTCCCCAGATTACGTATCGGCACAGAATTGGAGTACGGATGAGTAATATTCAATGACCTTTGACATTAATCAGTCCAATACGATAACACTTTATTCCGAACAGCAGTGTGTCGTGCGCGTTGTGGCGATAAATTACAAAACAAAGGACGGACATGTGTTTATATTTATGCTATTATTTTCGTATTACCCGACGTGAATCTCAAATCGGACGGATACATTGCTAATATTGTGTTTATTTTTAAACATTACGAAATGTTACAATAACACATTAGATACGTGATTAAAGTCACGTACAAAAGCACACTTACGCAAGTAACACTATATCCAGGATACACTTAAGGCTGAATTTTGAAACGAATATTCGCTTCGTAAGCGCCACTTACAATCTTACAAATGTCGAAATTTTAATGGACTTTGTAGTTAAAGTGTGGTTGTTATTTAAGACGCTGTTAAATGTCGTTTTAGTATTCGTCAGTTACTAACCTAGTGTAGTGGTTACTTTAGTTATATTTTATTTTATACGCCTTTGTAAAGTCTGAACTTATTATATTTTTTTAAAACGTAACAGATATGAACGCTATTAGCAGAAGTAGGTTATAGAGTAATCACTTTAATGCCGTCCTTTAATGAAATTACGTACCTGCGTAGTAAAACGAGGGCGTCGGTCATCGGGCTTTAAAACGGGCGTGTCAAGTGACATACGACCGTTGTACTGCAAGTCACCCACTCTAACGAATACACTCAATTTAATGTGGGCAAGCAGAAAGCTTTATAAATTATTCGAACCGTCCGTTTATTTTGACGCCTTTTGAATTTACAAAGACGCCTCTCAAAAGGTTAATTCGATTACGGTTAATTGATTAACGTAAACATTCGTCCGCTTCAATTAAACACATTGCTCAGTTATTTTGTTTGACGTTATGATTGACTTTAATAAGCGTTTTAATTAAATTAACGAATAACTGCACATTATAATTAGTAGAGATTTAGGCATAGATTAAAAAATAGTAAATAATTAGTATTTAATTTTCAAAGACTAATTTCTGGTGCTTTCTTGTCAGGTTATATTACGCTTTCCTTTTTCTTACGTAATGTCAAAAAAGTAGGTTTGTTTTTCATTACCATCATAGCTTCATTAAACCAGTAATGTTGATAAGATTTTAGGCTAGGTAAACTGAGACGCGCATATTTTGACTTTGAACGTTTTTTTTTTATTAAAATTAATAATAAAAAAGAAATTGAATTCACAAAGAAACCGAAATGAATTTATTTGTAGTATTTATAGAAACGTTGAAGAGTAATATAATTATGGTACGCGAGGGGTGGCCTAAAGGGAAATTTATGGCAAAATTAGAGCACCTTTTGTCATTTCTTAGTACGCACCGGGATTTCACAAGAATAATGATCAAATTAAGGAAACCCTTTCGGAATTTAAAGCTCTGAATAAACATTACCGGGACATCAATATACCTTTGCCGTTTTAATGTATTGCTTGCCTTTGGGTTTATGTTGTTACAACGACATGGTTATAATAAATATTATCTATTCCTTCGTTCCGATTGGATTTTGTCATTTACGAATACAAAGAAATCACATACAATTCCAAATACAAAAGTGTAAACTATAGTATAATTTCTCCTAAAAATTAGACGTATTTCATTCGAATGACCTCGCATGAATCCTTAAAAGATAATTAAAAATTATTATTATACATTCAAGGTACAATACATCACTGTATTTAAAATAATATTATTTATATAAAATTTCAGTATAATGTTGCTAGCCCTAGCTTACGTTAAATCCATTAGCGTAACATACTTCACTGTCAACCGACTTCAAGAGCAAGTCACCATACTAATGAAGGTCCCTAGTTTTTCTCGCGAGGCGGCTACGGTTGCGTGAATTAGCAAGCTTTACTTCATTACACCAGTCTGTCGCTTCACTGATGACGTCATAAGTACTATTGAAGAGTAAATTATGAATGGTTTTATTTTCCTTTGACACTAGTGTGTTGTACTGGTTTTCTGATTTTGTAATTTTGAGTTATTAATAGCAATACGTTTTATGTTTTAAAGTGGCTTTTAATTTTACTTTAATTAGGTTAATTAAGATGATAATTTTAAGGTAAACTAATAACGTAATCTTGATAATTAGGACTCGAATCCAATTAGTTATACTTAACGAAATCTTCAACGTAAGAAAGTAAATGACTGTAAATAGAACAGATTAGATAAAAAAAATATCTCTGGGGAGAAAAAGGTGAAATAAGAATTTAATTTTAGAAAATGCGGATTGTTCTCTTGTGAAACAATGTTCTAAAATTAATTATATATTTTAAATACATTAAGACAATTTCAATAAGAACACATATTTCATTTTTGTATTAGACAAAGTAATGGTTTTATTTTGATTATTTAAATGTTGAAATTCAAGCAAATCTAAAAACATGTACAGCCTTAATAAACGCGGTATGAAGTTAAACTTAGAAATAAACTGAGTATATAGTTACAATTAAAAAGAGCAAATATTACTACAAAGTTTAACTTTATACCGCGGTTATTTGTAAGGCTGGTAGAGTTAAAATGATATTGCCCTTTTGTTGGTGTCTGG
>DVQG01001666.1:0-10270 GCA_018231605.1 Papilio ambrax
TCTTTACGTCAAGACAATGTGAAATGATCCTTAGCCTATCTATTTATTCTTAAAAAAAAGCGAGACTAAACAGTTGCGCGATAATTTAGTCAAAGGTGTGCGCGCGCTCTTTACGTCAAGACAATGTGAAATGATCCTTAGCCTATCTATTTATTCTTAAAATAAACGCAAAACGTGATAAGAATATATACGCATTGCATAACATTAGAAATGTCTTCTTGGCAGAAAGAACGCATATATCTTAACAAGTAACACAAAAAGTGACTACTTACGAACTTGGTTTTCGGCGCGCCCCGTGTAATTTATGTATGACAGCGCAAATGCCAATTTATTGCTGAGTAATGTTCGGAGATCTGCGAATGGGCTAGCCGAGTAACAAGAGAAATGGTTCCAAGCCCGCGGCTGCTAAATGTATTTATAATTTATCTATCGAGCGATACAAATCCGAATTTTCATCGGAGATATTGTTTCCAATTTCCTAAGCACGTACTGGCCGTTTAAATTATGGAAAACATTTTCCAACTTAAGATCCTTTTGATATTTACCTTGAAAATATATCATTTTATTCACGCACGTGAGACGATTCTATGCTTTATGCACGGAGTTAATCAGCGGCGGTATCTCGGGGGCTCGTTGTTAAGCACTCGATATCTACTTTAAACACAATATAAATTACTTAATGTTAAAACAAAAATATTTATGCATAACACGTAAATGACACCCCGTAGAGTTAAATGTAATATTTATAACTTAAACTTGAAAGTTGAAACATCTTTTACTCCAATATTTCAGCCAAAATATTACTCTAGCTTAATTTACGAGAGTGTCGCAAATGTGTAATATCAGAGAAGGTAGTCAGTGGCATATGAGGCAATATGAAAGGGTACGGGTTAATTGACTGTCCTTTGCTATCTGACCCGCTCATACTTACGTATGTGGGCCAATCGTATTGAGATGCAATAAGGGCCCTTAACGACAGTCCCAGTCTGCAGATACTTCTCTATAAAAACAGAAACTGATATTTATTCATCTACTATACTCAATATCGTAAGAACAAGCATGTGTTTTCATATTAATTTATTTGATTTACTTTATTTGCAATACTTAATATAAAATACTTTAAAAGAGTAAATTACAGCTGAATATGCAAGCAAATCTAAATAAGTTCCCTCTTCTTGAAGTGTATTTGCGGTCGCAGATTAAGGACCCGTTACTTATTTATTTTGTAGATAGCAAAAGTCAAGAAGCAATTTATCCAACAAAATGAAGTTTCAAATTTTAATCGTCCACCCAAGCAGTTCTCGCGATCCTGCCCTTTGAGGCAATGGCCGATTATAAATTGCTTTTCAAGAATTTTACTTCACCTCCATCAAATGATGCAAGGATGGGAAAATTTGTCCAACGATGCGAACTCCGTTCCATCCCGGTCAGCAAACGAAATTTTGTTTCACTGTTTATTCCGAAAAGTCAATTAAAATTTCCATAAAATTCCATTTGAACTCCTATTTGTAGCTTTATTTTTCATTCCGAAACACAATGAATTATTTTTCTATCAATTCACTCGAATTCAGGTCCCGATTGATTTATGAACAATATACAATATTAAGCATGGTTGGCCACATTATTGATTCATGTTTTATGTTCAATTTACCTTCTCTCAGTCAATATCAAGAAAAGTTCAATGAATTTTGCTATTGATTGTTTTTGAGACACGCATTATTAAAGACGGTTGTTTTTATTCACAAAACCAAAATGACAGATATACTTTGAACAGAGAATATTTACATGAAAAATTTTAGACTAATTTCTGCTATTCACTGATATTCCATCGAATTTTGTAATCATTTCCATTAATTAATAACTAAAATAAATGTAACTGTACGTGCCAGAAAATCTTTTAGAGTTGGATATTTCTACCTGAACATGAAAGCAATTGTTCCCGGTCGCTTGCTCACGCTATCATTGCTGACTGTATTACAACGGCGGGACAATGAGCCGCATTTAATCTAACTTTCTTTCCTTCTGCAAACAGAAAGAAAGGCCACACCCACACGAGAGAAACACGACGGTCCCTAATTAATTAGCGAGCATTTCTTTATTGTGACGAACTCCATTGGAACGTTAGCGAAAATTTCGCCTCTTTTCACTACGGCTTTCATTCTCTGTTCTTTCAGCGATCTTTTTAAATATTAAAACGCTATTTGTGTAATAGCCCTTTTAACAAGAATTTTCTGACAGCTTTTCATTTACAAATGAAATATTGACTTGGATAAAAACAAAGAGAGTAATTATCAACGTAATTATCGTTTAGAGATCGTTTCGTTTCAAAAACAAACGTTTCAGTTGCTGAGTAACTTTATTATAATGTAAATGTTGTTTTTGTTTTTATAAAGTACAATGAGATCTGAACTCCAATTTTAGGGTATTTACTCATTGAAATTTTGAAGAACTTTTAGATTTAATGCTATATTGGGTTTAAAAAAATCACAATTGTAAATGAAAATTATTTCAAAAACATACTAACTATCAAGATTAAATGGCAATCACGTACTGTACATATTTGTAATGTGACTAAATTCGTAAATATTATGTCGACTAATCTTCTGTAAGCAATCTAATATGGGCAAATATATGCCAAACCTAATAAAATAACTTTCATTTATATTAACTAGTTACAAGTTAATAAGTTACCTTTTGGTAAAACATGTAGTAAATCTAAAACTAAAACGTACATAAAAACATTTAAGATTACGGGACGACGGTTGTTTATGCCTAGGTTTTTTAATGCCGTTAAGATACCAAAATAAAAAAGTACCTGGGCATTTTCTATTATAGCCAATATTACGATAAAACCTAGATGTTAACTAATACAACACAAAAGATGTTAATGCAAAACCATATTCCTGTATTCCTTTATAACACCGGACAGGGTAAGCCTCAAATATGTATTAGGCCCTTTGAAGGCTTTTCAACAAAAATAAAGGTTCGAATTCCTTGTATCCAAAGTGTATAACCTACTTATGGGCATTTTTCGAAAAGGTAAGGCTGTTTAATGTGGCTTTTCTTAGAACATGTAAGCGTCTCTAAATTACAGACATTTTCGCTCACATAACGGTTTGCCTACATTAATATTTAATGCCCATAAAATACGTACGTATAATGTAAAAAATCAGCAATCGTACAATATAACTATTAATAAAATATCAAAAAGTAATCGAGACATTCGATTAAGAGAAAACCACTATCCAATGTTTGTAAAAGTTTAAAATTAATGATGACACTTCGTTACGTGTCGGTATCAAATCAATAAACGGTTCATTTAAAAACAGTTCCATCGTTCCACCAGTTATTTTCCGTACATCGGTTGCAATGAGTGCGGCCTTTGAAGTGCAATCGATCACTGAATAATCGACGCTGAATGCTGTTCAATGTTGAGGAACAAATATATTACAAAATCCCAACACACATTTTAAAACCGGAACATATGTTGAATTGAAGGAATGAGAGGAAGAAAACAAGACATGTAAAATCACGATATCTATACATTAACATTTGAGGACTACAGTAACAAAAACTAATACAGAGGGTAAAATCTTCTAACACACTCTTATCAAGCAATCTTTAGTATAAAAACGTTCCTTGCTACATACAAATGCTTAAGCAAAGCTATACAACACTGAAGATCCTCTGAAAATGTTTTTCATTCAGCGAATTTTACAATGATAAATGTTTTTTCTATTTAACCTATTACATCATTCGAGTCTATATCAATTTGTCGTCACCTGTCGCGTCAAGAGCTACTTGCTCTGACACAGTGTCACTATGTGTACATGCGGCCGAGATTAATGACGGGTTTACGTTTCAGCATTAGCTTGCATATGTAGCTTGTAGCTTGCATCGCGACGTGCTCGTGAGCTGACTGTCATTGACGGATGCGACCGCGCCGTGGTCGTTACGCCGGCGGACGCTTCATCAATACTCTTACGCTTTTAACGAGCTCAGACGCTCCAGAATCGTTAGTTTTATTTGCCGAAACTGCAGTAAATGAATCGTTTCGTTCGTAACCCGATTGCGAATAAATGGGGCGCTGTGTCGCTGATGGTCTACGGATTAAGCATTTTGACTTAATGATTATTTAAGTTAAAAATAAGTAACGATTTAATTTATTATGCTTTACAGTTAAATTTTACCATTATTACACTTAAACTTATATCCATTTATATGAAGAGTTATGTAATGTCAACTCTTCTTTCTATTTTATCTAATGGTTGTTATATAATAGGTTAATACGAAAGTTTAGGTCATATTCTACTTTCTTAGGCTCCGAGGTGTAATCAGTGAAGGCCCTATCTTTTCTCATTTACTTGTATTTACGTGACGAGAGTACGCAAACTGGCAGACAAATAAAAATTACCTTTTGCTTACATAACTTTCGATAAGAGTATATTAATTTGACGTAAAGAGAATTTGCGGTGCTGTAACTATTATTTTAAAATATTACAATAGCGAAGGAAATATTAAGAAGGTAAATTAAGGATAAATGACGCTAACTAAAAATGATATATTGAGTTCGGACTTCTAGAAACAATAAACTCAATGAACGAAACAAATATTTACGTAATTAAATCAACTTACTACCTATGGGAAATCATTATGAACTAATTTAAAACATAAAAAAAATTCGAATCGCAAAAGATATTATTTCGAAAACGTCGAATCGTTATTATTTTTTAGTAAATATGGAGTTTAAAAATTTAAATCGTATTTTGTTGTACTAGTAAATAACATTGAGGATAAACATCCGGGGCGTGAGGTCGGCGCAGGGAGCTCTGCTTGTGTACCCTAGTGATGTATTGCGACGGCCCGTGCCCGGAGAATACCACTTTCCAAGAAAAAGGAAAAATTATACTTCAATAACGATGGAAAAATTTAATTTATTTTACTCTACATTATGATTTAATGTAATATTAACTATCGATAATAGTACTATTCTGCACCACAGTTTTTTAAACATTAGATTGCACAACAGTACCAATCAATAATACCATCATTTTAAATTTGATCAAAACATAAGAAAAGTATGACACCATAAAAATATTCACATTCAGTAATAGTTAAGTCTTCAGGGTGAATTTGTATCATTAAATAATAGTAGATATGAAATAGCCAGTCTACAAGTGAATTAAAACTACGCTATAACGATTTATCAACGTCAAGAAAAATCCGACGTCAGTGAAATAAAAAAAACTCTTTATTGTTTTACCGTAGAATAGGTATGACGTATATGGTATTTTCTTTCTCCTCAAAGTACCTATTAGATATTGAAAATCTATTCGATGTGTAGAACAAAAGTTGCATTTGCCAAAAATGCTACAGTAAACATTAAGAGCGGGTACTCACCTTTGACTAAACAGTCATACAACGGTTGTGCGATCGTCGATTGTTTGGCAACCAATTCAACTGTTAAGATTCACAGTTAAAAATCGAATAGTGTGCATTTCCATATAAGCTTATAGGAATAAAAGCGCGACTAAACAGTTTTGCGAAAGTTTATTTATAGGTAATAAAATAGAAATAGTTATTAAAAAGTAACTAATTGAAACAGATTTTACCTTAAACTCACCTTGGCTCGATTGTAATACAATTTGAGTTTAATGGAATAATAAATGTACCTTACAGAAAAAATAGAAATTGTATTCAGTCCTAAAAAAAATACTTGATAGAGCAAGAATAAGAATTACTTTATAAGCTAGCGATTTTTATAGGAGAAAGTAATATGTTTATAAAAATATGGGCTGATAATGAACCTTTTCGAGGCTATCTAGACATTAAATCTTTTAAACAGTATTTAATTTTATGTATATCGTGTTACAAGCATTTATAGGTACAAGAAACGGCGGACAAGCCCTTTCGTCACTAGTTTACTTTTGTAGAAAAAAGTTCTTAGCCATTTCCTTAATTAAGCTTTAGCTTATTAAGGAATTTTTAATAGAACTTTAATGTTCATCAAAGAGTCGCCACGCAAATTCAAACACCACATCAAAGAGAAAACTTTTACAAATTAAGCTTAACGTTTTCAAAAATCGCTTGCAAGCCATTGCTTATCACGGCGTTAAAGCTGAAAATATTTTTTTCCATAAATATAACTGCAATCAACGATTTTAATTATAACTTAAGCTAACGCTTAGCAACAATTAAACATATTAGTACGAGAGTCATAATGACCAGGTCAACGTGCGATGGGAACATCGAAGCTTATGAATACCGTCAAAAGCAAAGAAAGTGTAGATGATGAAACAGATAGGCTCGCTTCTTGAAGAACCCTAAGTCTTACTGTTTGGAGATAAGGAAAACGTTTTATGGACAAAAAAATTTATATGAAAATATTATGTTGAGTTTAAAACAAATTACTGCAAAAATCATGCTTACTCTTTACCAAAAGGCGATTGAGAAGCTGTCGAAAGACCGCTTAATTGAATTTAAAAAATGATATGTTAGTAGTATAGTACTCCTATCTAAGAAATTCTGTAGACCCAAGTAAATTTCTGAGTTCAATTTTCAAGAAAAAGACATTGGGAATAGACATCTACTTTAGAGTTAACTCGCCTCCTTTGATCAAGTTTAATTAAGGCTCTCTCAGATTTCGCACTTTTTAAATTGCTCCGTACTCCAAGGCTTAATTAAGGAAATTAATTCGCTCTAACTTTGCATAAAGGTTACCAAATAACATTTAACGTGCCTTTGATTTCCGAATATTATAAATAGACAAGTTTAAAATGTTTTCATTGAAATATTCCATGACAATACAAAACCTTGGTCTATTACTTAAGGTTTGAGACACTTAATAACTTATTTCCTAGCGATGTTCAACACGATGTTTTAATGATCGATTTCATAGTATTACACATTTTTGAGAAAAAAAGATTTGAGCATTTGTTTCTGCGGCGCCGGCAATTTTTAAATTGCTTCACTGCATGACTTTTTCGTGCTCTACCGGACGTTAGAGATGGACCGAAACGTGTGTCTCGCACACTTTAAGGCTATTTTTGCATATAAACCAAATAATACGGTAAATTATACTCTTGTAAGAAAATACTGAATAAACATGTACAACAAACATATTCCTATCAAACCCTTTAACATTTCTAACTAACTACAGTAATCTATTTTATAACATTAAGTATTTAACTCTCACTATTTATAATTCGTCTTATTTAAACGTGCTCGTAAAAATTCAATTCATTAACTAATTTTCTTTTTTTAACTAATTTTGCAAAAAAAAAATAGTTTCCGTTATTTCTTTATAACGGGCACGTTATCAAAACGTTTTTAATAAAGTATTAGAATACAATATAACAAAAAATAATAGGTAATATAAAAAAATGTTATAACAGAGCTCAAATAATATTTGCGGACTTGCTTTGGGTCAAAGATTGTTTCCGTTAGGCCGACCACGGTGAAATTGCTCCTTTAGTATCGGTCGCCAATCCGGTCCGCTGCCGGACTTTAGGGACATAAGTAAAATGTGCGTGACATCATTTATTTTTCTTGCGCTGTGAACGCTATAATCGTTTTATAAGGGACATCTTTTTGATTGAAATTGATTTTTGGTTAGATAGGCTTATGAAAGCTGTATTTATGTACTCTGTTCGTTTTACATGAGGTTTGCAATAGTAAAAGGTTTTTGAAACTAAAAATGTAATTCTAAGCATTTGTGGACGATGTCATAATTTGTACTGGATAATTTACTTTTGAGAACCAAAAAACATAGCTTAAAATCATTATTTAAATGTCCAATTAAAAATTTAAACATCGTTTAAGCCAACTTAAAATTTGAAAACTTACTTTCATATGTTGTGGCATCATAAAAGAACAAAATAACAAGGTAATAATGTCAAACTAAATCCAGATTGACATAGCAGCAATGCAGGCAACAAATTTCGCAAAATCACGCTACCAATACATCATGAAACTTTATACCATTAGTGAATCATAAAAATCACAGTTCATTTATCTTTGTGTACTTTGCAACAATTTACTCGTCACTGCTCATTACATTTTTTTTAAAACGTTGAGATATTTATATCTCAAAGTTTTTAAAAAATATTTGTAATTGCTAAAAATAAGTACGTAAAGTACATAATTACTGTAGTATAAATTTGGTGACAATTTATTTGGTTATGCATCATAGCAGACAAAACACAATTTCCATTTTTGTAATTAAAGCAAAAAATAATAAATGAACAAAGTTTTCGTTTCAAATTAAACGATATAAATACAATTTTACAAAATGTAGGAAGGTGGAAAGAGTTTAATGCACGAGGTTGTGAGGTTGCGGTGCACCGTCATTTGTCTTCTTGGTGGTGTTTAAAAATTTAAATTGAAGTTCGCTACGACGTCCGCAGCTACGATAAACATCCTTGCGCGTTGCGGCTACGCCGCTAGGTGGCGCTGTATTGTACGCGCGATACAGTGATATATTGCACACCGATGTGGCGTGAAAATGTTACTTTTCTTAGTAAAATCCGTAAACTTAGTTCGATTCTAAGATAGATTTTTAACGTACTTGATCTTCGTAAGTTTTTTAAACACGGTTTGTGTAAAAAAATAGCAATGAAAAGAATACCCCTTGTAATCAAACTAAATAAAAACACCGTTTATTTGACGAAGAAATTTACAATCAGAAACATTCACGGATCTTTTTCAAAGTTTTTTTCCGAGAAAGGTTCTCAATAACTGAATTTGGCCTCTGCTTATTAAGACTGGTTTGTTTCATGATCCGTAAAATAGTAAACGAAAAGTTACTACTTGATTATGTCGGAGTATTTATCACATTTAAAAAATATATCTGAATCGATTTTTTCAAGCAGGATATAAAATACATTTTAAGTAACATAACGTCAATTAAAAACAAAACATTTTTTATCGACATATATCTAGACTAAGAGCAGGCGCACCAAACTTATATAACTAAACTTTGACTAAACAATCGCACAACAGTGGTGCGATTGTTTCGCAGCCAATTCAACTATTTAGTGGCACAATTAAAAACTGAGTACGAGTGTGAGCACTTCCATATAAGCTCATAGGAATCAAAGCGAGAACAAAGAACTGTGCGGTAGTTTAGTTTTGGCTGTGGGCTCCCTATAAATAAAAGGACTTCCTTAACGTCGGGATGTTTTTATTTCTATTTTTCTTATAAATAATATGATGACAGGGTGTCCCTCACTTTCTGCTGTAATGTATCAAGAAGTCACGCGTACAACATAAACAAGGCAAGACAGCGCAGAAACGTAACGGTCACGGATATTTCCGCTGCGCTATGTATTTACATGTTTTCTACATGAATATAAAATAAATAATGCATCATATCCTATGTAACTTTTACACGTTAAGATAACTAAGAGTTTAGAATTTAAATGGAGGAATAGAATTCTTGTGAGTTGTGACATTTATTTACTTATCTTTAACAGGAGTATGGAGCAGGGAAATTAAAAGGGAAGGATTTTTTTATGTCAATAAATAGAGTCGCGCGACCGGACGTTAAGTGTTTAACGACGCCTAATTGCGGGAGCAATCGGAGTGGAGCTGTTTGTGTGGCAATTTAAAACGAGAAAATGTGAACGCTACAAAGTTTAGTAGTCTTACTACTATAAAAACAAAACTGTAAATACAATTTCAACGCTATAAAAGTGTAATTGTTTGGATATTATTATTATCATGCATTTTTCGCGACCAATGCGAGGCAACAGTTGTTATTAATTTTATTCAAATATCTTTAGTTACGAGGGACACATTGAAAGTTCTTAGAAAATCAAAAAGTGAGCAAACTAGCAAGTTATTATTTTTATAATATCTTTTTAAAATAGTTTTTATTCACATCAATACATCGCTGCTTTCGATAGAATCACCGAGAAAAGCACTTAGCCCACTCGTCCTTAGTGTCTCTTCGATGGCCTTCTGGAGCGTAGTCTCTGCTTCCTTGGCGTCCATAAAATGTTTTCCTCGAAGTATTTCTTTTATTTTCGGGAATAAATTAAAATCGCAAGGTGCGAGGTCGGAGTTATATGGCGGGTGACCCAGCAATTCCAATTCTGACGACGCCAAATTGTCGATAGTTCTCCCGGTGGTGTTAGAGGAGGCGTTGTCGTGGTGAAAGAGGATCCTACTGCGATGTAGTTTCTCTCGAACTTTTTCCAAGACAAGTGGCAAATGTTTGTTAGTATACCACTCTGCAGTAACTGACTTTTAATCTTCTTAAACAATTATC